>JARDVA010144478.1:0-10905 GCA_030265315.1 Mopalia swanii | reverse complement strand
AAACACGTGGCCTGCTGATCGGAAACCCCCTGGGGAGTCCCCACTTCCTGACTCCATATACACGCGTATTGCGTAATCGGACTCTCCTACTAGCGTTCCAGAGAATATAGGTACTACGCGCTACGCATCACGCTTTACGCATTACGCGTCAGGAAATCACTTCTACTGTTTTACTACAAAGTGTTAAATACGCATTATGTACTACGCATTACGCATCACGCACTACGTACACATGGAATCCCGGCCTACATCTGTTATACGCAATCGAACGCGTAGGTACGCCAATTGCATACGCCGTAGGTACGCGATGGCTATGCACAGGGTATGTAACCATACGACATCGTACGCCAGCCTTCGCATAACCTACGCAGGGAATACGCCGAAGAAAAATTTATTTCATGAATACTCATCTCTACGCAGATCCGGTGTGAAAGGGGCTTTAATATGAATGATCTTAGAAGTTATTTGGCGACACAAAGGCCGCTTCCATGCCAATTTATGTTTTTGAATCTTAAAACTATTCTATAAAACACAGAAAACAATCACTGATATAATGTTCTTAAACATCACAATAATTCTCAATACGTGTGAAAAGGTCAGTCATATTTTGAATATTTAATAAGTGAGGTTTGCTTACAGACCTCAAGTAGGACCATAATCCTGACGTGCTTTGGACAAAAAATGCACCAATCGCCGATCTGTTTTATTGTTTAGCCATGCAAAGTTCGAGAGACTGTCTTTTTGGGTTCCGTCCTTGTATTTGGTAATTATTTGTTCCCATTGAAGTGGCGACGGGTTTCGTCCGGGCAGTGTGATGGTCATTTCTCTAGCTAAGAGTTTTATTTCGAGCTACACTGCATCACTGCGAAGAAGTTACCAAGCAACCATTCAATCAATTGACAGTAACATTTGGTTATACGCGAGCAAGGGCCGATGGTTGTAATGCAGTGTATCGCCGAATAAAACTCTTGGCTAGCGAAGATATTTGATGTTATGCTTACCAATGAAAGCAGAGTAAAATGTAATAAGTAACTGATTTTCTGTTCAAGTTGTAAATGTAGCTTAGATCCGGACCAATGTGGACAACGTTTCCGATGGTAGTTTAACTGATGATGTAAAGTTCACTTGTTTATTTCAACTTCATCTATGATAGATTTGTGAAGTATACAGATTTATTAAATAAATAACACTTTTTCTTAACGTCATTTCTAAACATTTTCGCCGAGGACGAGATTCAGTCGAAAGTGTTTTGGCTTTCCGTCCGTATGGCGCTGTCCAATACATGAAGAGTCAAACAGTGTGGCTCCAGCCATCGCGGGGCGGTTTTGTTTTTCTCTTCCTTTTTGAACGCGATATTTTATCCCGTCTTTACACCGTATTTAAATAAGGCAGGGTAAGTTCGTACAATCCGTCGTCATACAATCTATATACGAATTATCTTTGAGTTCGACGTTAAATTCCAATAACCACAAAGATTTGCCTAAATGGTAACCAGTGTATTTCTAGCCACCACATCAGTCGTATTCTCCGGTCAGTCCTCTATTACGACTTCACTGATATCTTATTTATTTATTTCGAGAGATACAATATTGTAATTTCGTTAAACAGTTTGTCTGATTTATTTTAATCAATTTCAGTAATGGTAACCAGTGTTACACTGGACACTACACCGGTCAGTGTCTTAGCCGGTGTCTCCACCACCTTTACTTGTACCCCCTCTCCCAGCAAACCCCGGGCATGTATCAGGTGGTACATTCAGCGACAGGGGACAGCTGTGAGGAATATAACCACTGGGCCCTCAGTCTGTAACCAGCCGTCCACCACGGCACAGGCCACAGCTAAGACACAGACGTTAACAGCTGCACCAGAGGATAACGGGGCTAATCTGTATTGTACAGCTACCAACAGTGTGACGGACACTCCAATACAGTCACAGGATTATACACTCAATGTCCAATGTAAGAATACATTAGAATGGGAGTTGTTTGACATTGTACATTTTGAGTAGAATTATACTAATCAGTTCATGTTTCATTAGGGCATTTGGTCGGGTTTTTAAAAAGTAAGCACAGGCAAATAACTCATAGTAAAGTTATACTCAACTACTGCCAAAGTGTTTATTCCAATCAAAAAAAGTTTTTTTGTTTGTGTTACCAGCAAAAATTATAAAAAAAGATTACGTAACCCGTGAGTTGAGTTACATGTATATACCGTACTCGCAATGTGTTACGATATTTCTGGAACCGTGTATGGGTTGATTTTGATAAAAAAAGGTTTAGCCTCTTGTGTCACAGAACATAGGCTGGAAATTAAATATTTACATTTTTATCTATTTGAGGGAAGCTTGGATAGTGAGGATCCAATGATAACTCGAAGAACAAAAAAAAAATGCCAACGGTATTGATGTCAGCAGAAAAAGTACTGTACATATTTGCATGGGACATTATTACTTAGAATTTAGTCAATATATAATGCGATGATAAACAAAGCCTTTACTGTCAGAAATAAACTACTGATAAGAACCGCGTGCACTTATTTAAATACAACTATTAATGCGTTTTTTACATAGAAATTGAGCATGTTGTGACCTAAGACACAGTTACAATAAACAAATCATTTATGTCAAATTGGTGACTTGTATACATTTTTCTATCTGAATGTAGATATCTGAACACGGAAAGATGCACATTTTATATCATGTATATTCGCTTTTAGATTAAAAATAATTGGATGGAATATCGTCAGTCTATGTGTTCCTCCTGACATTTCCGTAGACGTAAAACACGTAGCTGAAGACACGATTTTATGGAACAGGAGGCTTATGACATATATTTACTTAATTTTCAGATTCTCCTCGCACTGGACTTCGTCTGACAGGTTATGTGACCGGAGAACCCATTGAGTCAGGCCAAACAATTAACCTGACTTGTAACGTGGGGGATGCGAATCCCAGTCCAACACTCACCTGGTCCTCGGATTGTGGAAATAACGTCGGCTTACAATCGACATTCCCGTCCCTCACGAAGTCACTGAACGGGAAATCATGTGTGTGTCGTGGAAATCAGGACGGGTCTTTGACAGGATGGAGAGAGGAGAAGAACTTCTCATTTAATATATCATGTATGTATGTTCATTTAATCACTCTGTTGATCACATTTATTATTTAAAACTCCAAACGCAGTTCGTGTGCCAGATTAATATGATTATAAGCTGTTCGCTAAAACACGATTTAACGAATAAATATTAAATATACTCAGTCAAAAAAAAAAATTCACACGCTCATATCCCATGAGCACTTATTTGAATTGATGCCATTCACAAATTCCCACCAAACGCCTTAAAAACAAAATATTTACTAGGTGAATGGAAATCAAAAACTAATTATATTCTGTTTTCAGTTAGCCCTGACAGTGTGTCTTTAAAACCAGATAACGGTCTAAACGGGAATAAAGTCTACGTAACAGAAAACACCACAGTATCATTCAATTGTACCAGTGGAGAGTCTAACCCCCTTCCTATCGTCTCTTTCTACAATAACAACACACCATTACAACAATCAGAGATATCTGGTGTCACTCAAACAAGAGGACCCAATAACGGGTACTATGTATCAGGATTGTACAGGGTGAGGCCAACTCGATATCAGGATGGTCATGTTATCCGATGTCAGGGTCAGAGAGAGGGACAAGGGACACCTGTTAGTTCTGAGCTAACACTGGATGTGAAATGTGTGTATGAGTACATAATCTAAATATAGGTAAAACTGATCTGGAGATTTGGTTTATACTTGTTTCATGTAGAAAAAAATACATATATTAAATTACAACCGTATTCCTAAAATGGAATGATAACATAAATTTATTAACGGTTGTGGAAAACAATTCATTTCAAAAAGTCATCTTATTCTACCACATCTGAAAAGAGCGGTTTTCTGATATAAGAAACATGGCGAGTGGGCCCAAATATGCTTTATTTCTGACAAAAATGGCGAGGCTGAAAATTAACCCCAATTGAGAAATTACTAGATGTAACTTAAGAGGAGATCTCTGACGTATTAATTCCATTTTTAAGTTTATCCTCAGATAATCCACAAATTAGCTGCGACAGATCTCAGTTAAAGTTGTTTGAAGGACAACATGTCAGTTTGAATTGTGTGATTCAATCCAAGCCGGTGTCTGTGATAACCTGGACAAAGGATGGGGTAAACATTGGTCAAAAATATAAAGCACAGGTCAACCAGACAAGCAGCACATACAGTCTGTCTTCCCAGATACTTATTCCGGCTGCCGGAGCCAGTGATTCGGGAGTGTTTGTTATAACAGCTGAAAATATTCTAGGTTCCAGCCAGGAAGATATCGTCATTGATGTTATCGGTATGTATTACGGTATTAGTTAAAGCAATGTCAGACATTCTGTTAGAGCCAATCCAGGCCGATAACATGTCTTCCATAGCGATTAGATGTTAACCAGAATTTTGTTTGTATTTAAAGAAGGACAAATTGTTCCACGAGAAGTTAAAGTCACATCCTGCAGGAATGGCCAGGCTGAATTGATCTGGCCGTCTGGGATCAGCGCAACTGTTGTTGAGTACTACAAGCTGGAGAGTAGAACATCCCAGACAGAGTGGGATGGGGTACTGGTCAGAAATCCCGGTCAGGGAAGATTTGTCGAGAAAACACTGTCAGGTCTGCGGACTGGAGTTCAGTATGAGTTTCGAGTACAGCCTAACACAGATCTAGCTTTGTCAGAATTTGCAACAATGAACTGTACAATACATGGTAAGTTAGAACTGTTTACTGCTTTTTTCAGTTGCTATCGTTGCTTTTAATGTTTGGCTGTGTCGATCTAATTGCATTATTTAGAACTTATTTTACACAATTTATTACAATTATTAAAGGTGTATCATGCTATTACTGTTTAAAAAAAGTATTACCTAAGTGAACTACACACGAATAAAGAGAACAAATGCGACATAAATCATCCAATTTGTAAACGAATATGTACAATATACAATTTAATAGATCCATGGAATCTGTTTACATCATGCGACCGACTGTTTGGTACACAGTTCTGCTTTCGTTTTATTTTTATTTCATCTGTTCCATTTATCTCCACGAAACTATGTTTTTTTTGGTTAGTGTTAATCGATATCTTAAATTTTAAAATATGAACCAAATAATACAGCTGATATCTGAAATCAATTGTTAGTAAATGGCCATATTTATTTCTGGTGGTAATAATTCACTAACTCTCTATCCATTTTCCAGATAATGGCATGGCAAACATGGAAGAAAAGGGATCAGCGATAACAGGAGCAGGAATCGGAGTTGGGATAGTTGTGGGAGGAGTCATTGTGATTATTGTTGTGGTTCTAGTTTGCGTGTTTCGTCGCAGAAACCGTTCGCCTTCAAGATGTAAGCCGTGATTTCATTTTTAGGCTGTTTTAATGTATACAATATTCTCTTTCGTTTACATTTTGTAAGATAGATCGAGCTGTAAAAAGTGTTATTTTTTATACAATATTTGCTGAAAGTATTTTCAAGTCAGATTTCTGGAATAAATTATCACCGTGAAGTTAAAGGTATGCTTTGTATATTTCAGGTGTTGAGTGTATGGTGAAAAAAGACAGGTAGGATTTCACGGTATACCGTATATAAGAATGTTCATATAATTTATCAAATAATAAATGAGAAAACAGTTCTGTAAACTGTGATACGCCACTGTTCTGGATTTGACATTGTGGTATCTGAACACGGCAGTGGTTATAAAGTTCGTATTTTAGCATATACTAGTATTATGATGTTGACAACCAAACAATTCTGCGAATCAATAAACATTATTATCCATTTCTAATTAATTGTTTAAACCATTTTTTTTTTACAGGGAAGAACTATCAGGGCCACCAGGAGAGGAATCGATACCTACAACAACCGACGGTGAGATTTGTACTAGTTTATCAAAGCACAGTTGTCAACTGCTGTGTTTAGTAATTTATGAATGGCTGATAAATGACGTGCATGTCCTGTTTTAATGAAGTTAGATCCGGTTTTTTAAGCTACAGTCTTTTCTAAATGATATTTCTAGAGATATACGGTTGTTTGGTACATTTTGTTTAAATCTAGTGTTCGGTTTATTTGGTATGGTATGTGTAAAAAAGGAGAATACTAACAACAGACAATAGTCGAAACCATTTACCCAAATAAATTATCAACTGAAAGATTTTCGAAGACAAACCTGACAAAAAACATAATTCGTAATTTATTGTAATTACTTTTAAAGAAACTTGCGTAGTTTCACCTCTTTACAAAAAGTTGGTTTCAATCTCTTATACTAAGTTCAGATAGTTTTGATATAAAGTTATACAAGTGTCTCCCGCACACTGACGAAGGTTATACTAAGTCATTATTAGCTCTGTTCAAACAACATTCTTATATATTCAATATCACTAGTCGTGTGATCAAACGTTATCACATGAATAAGTTTACCATGAGGATCCATCTACTGATCAAGTCCAATAACTAATGCTCATTCTTTTGGTGACCCGGTGGTGGTAGTTGATTTATATGGCGGCTCCATTCGATTGAATGATGTGCGCCACATTTTTGGTGACCTTTCTCTGTCATAGCAATTACTTGTAATTGATCTTGTTGTAGTAATTACAATTTTACAACTTTATAGGTACTGGTAATTATGAAAATATGGACATTCCTGAAGTTGGTAAGTTTGTTCAAGCAAAAGTGGGTACAAGTGCAAAAACAGTAAAATGCATAGCAACATTTCGGTGAATCTTGTTTGAGAAAGTTTTGATCAACAGTGATTCGTGGAGACAGATGGCACACTTTAAAATTTTATTAACGATGTAACCTTTGACTACTGACATTATTTCTAAACTGTTACGAGATGATGTATTTGATATATAGTTCAATTGGTAACATTCTAATCAACTCGGTTAACAGTGAATTTGTTAACCGTTTTTGCAGGCCATTACGAAGAACTAAATACGGGACAATCAACAGGTAAGGGAATTATCACCCATTTTTTCTCTACACAGCATACCATTTGTAACAGTTGATTTCGTTCAGCTTTGTTTCAATTTAATCAATGACAACTGTATCAATTATCATACATCTTAAATATGTACAAGAGTGGTGATCGTTCTATAGGAGTTGAGCGTGAATAACGCTCGACATTTTACTCTACATTGATTAGAATGATATGTGCAAATATGTAAGTTTAAGGGTTAGTTTAACGCCGTACATAGTGTTATTTCATTCACATGACGGCGTGAAAGTCCAATGGGTGAAAGAAATCCAAACTAGAGGCCACTGGCACCAAACAGAGACAGGACAGATGTAGGACACTCACATGACGTTATAAAAATAAATCCCAAAGAGTTCGGCATGTTGCCCCTTATCTGTGAAAGTACCACGGAAATAACCGGCTTGTCTACACCGTCCGACACAAGGCCAAATTGTTTATATAATCATCCAAAACAAGCCTATACCACAATCCATTGTTGACATAGGTCACGAATGAACAGATACATGCGAATATAAAAGCATTAGTTACTGTTTTTGTTAACAGGACCAAGCTACGATTCACTGACAATAAGCTCTGGTTTACCGCCAGTTACGGGTCATCGGGAACAACGAAGTACGTATGAAAACACTTCAGCACTTTAAATCAATCACAGTGAGTTAAGAGCCTGGCGGGCTTAAGTCTATTAAGATTGATATTTTTACTGCTGTCATAATGAGTACCAGAATTATAACTGGCACGTGTTACTGTTTGTGAAGTATTATTCGCCCAATATTATACTCGCGTGTTTGCAGATATGTTGGGTGTTTAGTAAGATCTGTCGTTAGGTTAAACTTTATACAAACGTATATACATATGTTTTATATTTTGTTGTTTTGTTATGTCAAATACGTTCTCAACACTGCAGCTAGGAAGGGAATGTATGTGATGATTCAAAAGAATGAATTCATAAACGTATTTAAATTATAGGTACATGTGTATACGATCTTTTTTTTCTACATGGAATGGTAATGTGTATTGAATTGTTAATCATGAATGGAATTATATGGGATATTTTGTAACAAGTATCCCGACATATTACGTTATCTAAACACATGCAAACGTAGGACTTCTGCTTTTATTGTAATTTCATTATTTAAGCGATTCCCGTTGATAATACCATAATATGAACAAAGGTCATCAATTTAAATTAATAAATGTTACCTTTGTAACATTAAGTGGTACATAAACTTATTTAGCTGTGTTTAGTAGATTATATTTAATTTTAAGAGTCAATATGAATAAAATTGGTTATGAATAAAACTTAAAAATGTTATATCATCCCATTATTCTATTCACTAGTATTTAATTAAATGTATTTAGTTGTCCAAAAGTCGTTAAAAACTTGTATTTAGTTGTTTTAAATCACATTTATACCAAGTGTTTTAAAAACTGTAGATCTCATTAAAAGAGGTTATATTAATTTCCAGTGTCGAAACAATAACTGTTATATTATATATTTTTAATTGTTTTATTTACAAATACAGTATATATATGTGTGACCTATCTCTGTTATTTGGACATCAAAGACTGCGCTTTTTTATCACATCGTTAGAAATTTGTCATTGTGTTTTATGTATAGATTGTGTATAGATCGTCCTTGGGACTAGACTTGTGTATAGACATAATGTGATTGTGTCTGGTCTAATGTTCCACGAGAAAGCTCGAAAATAGATGTTTTGTTCGTTTAAAGTTTCTGTGCTTGTTCGACTTATTCAATAAACGTGAGCTGCAAACACTGACGTGATCATATTGTATCCAGTTGTGTACCCAGTCGCCTGATATAAGGCGAGGATTTCAACAGTTGATAACTTGTATCTTTATAGTACTGTTCCAAGAAGGTAATACTATATAGCAAAACACGTAAGACACCGGCTGAAACATCTATCGCTATTTTATATTTGCATTGTCAGTATAAAATCATGTTTTGAATTTTTGAATGAAAATCCTATGATCAACATGTTAATAAAGGTAGTCCAGTATCAACTGCGTAGAATTATCAACACCTTTGTCAGGCAATTTCTGAATGCTTATATATTATTACTGTGTGACGATGTTAAGCTTCATCACCGGCTGATCATGTCAAACAAATGATGTGCTTCGGAAGTCAAGGCTCAGGAACAACAAACAATCCTTTCCACACGCATGTTATCTTAGAAGAGAAGAAACGTTCGGCCCAAACGTTATGTCCAATAACAATGTCTACACTTTAACACGCAAGATCAAATGTATGTGAGGATTTGACGGATTGAGATAAAGAAATGGCTTTCATCATACTGCCGATAGCTCGACACTATGAATTAAGTGCTGTACACACATTTCAATTCAAACTGAGGGCAAGCAGTAATGTTCAATTAGTCCAAGACTTATAATTAAAAATGTATTGATGAAACATAATATATAACTGGTATATTATAGAGAACAAAGTAATGATCTGGATTGGCCTACTTTCAGCCGTCCTCGGTATGTATACGGGTTCAGTTTGTTTCTAGGTGATACTAAATACTTGACCTCGAAGAAGCAGACGATCGCCCGCCAGATGGCATGTTAAATAACACAGGTGGCTGATGTAGATTTCTCTGCACGCTGTAGTGCAAGTTGAAGTAGAAAAACTTGTTCGATAGTGATGTCTTCTTGTTATACACAGTACATAGATTTGCCGCTAATTATTTTACGCTTATAGTTTACTGATCCAATATACACAACTATTTATAGAGACGAAATATTATAGAATGTAGTATTTTCGTGAAACTTTTAATTCAACGAATTGGTTAAATTTGTTAACTTACTTTGATACTTCGTTAAATCTTGGCAATCAGAAGTTAACCAATAAAACTTTTAACTCAAGTAGCCGCTTGAGGCAATACACTGAATATTTCCGTTTTGTACAATATGTTAACGTTTTTTGATACCATTTAATCAAAGGTCGTATCATCTGTTTTCATTCATCATCTGGAATCAATATTTTAATTGGGCATTCCAGGACGGTTGATAAGCTGCCAGAGGCTGAAAACTGCCATGATGTTACATCAACTGTAGCGGATTATTGGGTGTCACTAAAGTGAAAAACAAAAGCAAAATAACGAATCAGTGAAAAGTGTACTAAATCACATTACATTTTAACACATGCCTTGTTCTTTTATTGTCTATATGTATATAGTTACGTATATTTATCCGAACGTCTTTACTAGTTGTTGGGTTGTGATTGATGATAAACACAGCTTTATAAAGCTACCTGTGTTATAGATTAATGTCAGTGGTGTGATGTTGCCACACATATATATACGCGAGCATATGTAAGTTTGTACCCTGGTTAAATGTAATCATTTGTACCTTGATGAAAATATTTTCATTAATATTAGTGACATGTCCTAGTAAATAATTTCTTTTGGATATAGTTATGTTGACATGTACTGTCATTTATGCTGACCCGTTGTTTTCGTGGCATGGTAATTGAAGTTTCGTGTTTGCATTGTGTTGCATTGACATTCATCTTAACATGTCGTACAGGTATTGTTTTCACATGTCGAATTCACTTTTTGTTCTGGTATGTTGTGAAATTTGTGAACACATTAAGGAATGTGTCCAATCAAATTCCTAATTAACACTGGACTTTCCTAACTTCATTCAGCCTGACCGTACATCGATTATTTTAAACGAAAATAAATTATTAGATAATGCTAATCTTTGGTCCGATATTGGCTTAAAATAGACCATCGTCACTTAAACAATGGACTTGAAGCAAGCAAATAACTGCTCCCTTTCTCTTGATTTTATAAAGTGTTTTCTTCTCCATTCAAAAATTATTAATGCACCCCAAGTACATAA
>JARDVA010144256.1:0-10905 GCA_030265315.1 Mopalia swanii | reverse complement strand
GAGACGGTCTAAACACAGGACGACAAGTAGGCTATTTTTGTAATATACATGCACGATATTAGTACCATTAACGAGTCTTGGCCTCATCACAGACATGTCAATTGCCCGTGGCGCCAAGCTTGTTTGTTTAATGTGTAAACGCCTTTTTGATTAGGCTACGTGTTTCTACCATGAAATTTTGTGCCACGTTTACCGATCGAGTTACAACAAGGGATAGTACTGTGTAAGTCTCGTCTTACACATACTGACCCTTGCGTAGGAAGATGACAGAAAGGTGACGTAAGTATGATACACGTGTACGGAAAACGGTTGTCTTGAGTCGGCGGTTTAAAAAAAGGGTTGATGGATTTAATGAATTCTATGCCTGATAATGGAGGATATAGACAGTGTAAATGACCGAGCCGGATGTCAAGTCATGTTATGCAATGACTTTGAGGTTAAAAAAGGGGTCACTTCGTCAAAATGTAATAGTGTCTCCTGGCGTCAGAAAAAGAAAGTCAAAACATCGGCATCAGGGTCGAGCAAGTTATGTCCCTTAGCTACACATCACCAATATCACCAATGTCTTTCGTAAAGATAGCGGACAGGAACCGTTCACTCAAACTAAATTTTTGTCGGTGTACACAACCCCTCACTGTATTATTTTTCACAGCGAACTATTAAGAACTCTTATACCTATAATGTATAAGACAAGTTATCCTATTGTCTTTGGTTTAAATAACTCAGAAGCTAACCTGGCTACCCCAGAGTCACCAAGCTGTGCCTCCAATCTGTCTTGTATCTTATGTCAATATTCCACCTTCTAACAGTCCTGTGCTACTTATAGCATATCATTTCCAAAACTATTAATTGGTCCTGCTACAGGCGAACAAATCTATCCCTTAACTTTGAATCTAACTTATGTAAAGAAATACATGCATCTTATTTAGATAGGTGTATTGTGTCCCTCTTGATACACACATGGCTCGATCTCCTTATTTGTAAAACTGTCATACTAGGTTGTTATTACTGGTTGCATATTAAATTGGTTTATACAATCGTGTCTTGTTTACAAAAGTACAAATTTGTATTCATAACTATCTGTGAGCATATCTGGAAGGTTTATGCAGCTGACATAACATCATGTGTATATCTCAGTATAGAGCAGCTATTGGCTCATGGACAAATGTTATGTATTATAAAGCTAGCAAATGTGATATGATACATCTGGCTCTTAGCTCCATCATCTCATTAGCTGCAAATGTCTCCATCTCTCAAGTTATTATAATCATCATCTTAGTCTTAAGTGGTGATATACATCCAAATCCTGGTCCACTCGTGCGCATTGCTCGTGTTAATACTCGCAGCGTAACTTCAAACTTATTAAGATTAAACAATTTAACAAGATTCCCAAAAGTTGACGAAATTAATGAGATAATTATTAACCAAAATACCGCTGATATAGTCCTTCTTGTACAGAAACCTGACTGAATGATAAAACTATCAGTGAAGATATTCAAATTCCTGGATATAGCTTGCTAAGAGACAGATCCGATGGGTGTGGTGGACTAGCAATCTACGTTATCAAAACTTTGAAAATTTAGTAGCAGATTTGACTTGTCTATTGATAACCTGGAATTTATGGCAATTACCATATAGTTAGGTCAGTGCGAAGCACTTGTTGGAGTCTGTTATATACCACCAAACTAAACACGTGATGATAAGATTAAATTTCTAGAAAACTTACAATACATTATATATAAAGTTATGACTTCAAATCTAAAGTCGATGCTAATTCTAGGTGATTTTATTAAACGATCGGCGTATTGAATGAAATTTTGATCACAGGTCCAGTGAACTTAAACTATTTAACTTAGTCCTCAATAATAATCTTTTTCAACTTATAAATCAACCAGCGCTTCATTTCAATACTGGATCATATTTATTGGACCTCATTATTACCGATAGTCCTGGGTTTGTGCTTAGTACTTCTGCAACCCTAAAACCCTCTCGCCCCCCTTCCATGCCTTGCCTACAGGCCGTCTGCGTTGAAAAACTAAATGGTACTTGATCGTACAAAACCTGCTCTTGATCATGTTTGGAAGCTGATTTCGAGCACTGTCTTCCGTCAGTATTTTTTCCTCCTGTATAGTAGATTCCTACTGTCGTTGAATCGGCTTATTCTATTGGCGGCTGGATTTAGGGGAAAACCCCAGATAGGACAAGATTATGTGCCCTTTAAGTCGACTCTGATAACACGATATTGGTGTGTAATGTGCCAAGGTTAATACACCCATGTCTTAACCTTGGCTCGCAAACACGGCCTTAGTGAGAGTGAGAGTCGAGCTAATCTGCTCATCAGTCAGTTCCGAGTTAGTGTCCAGTCTCACAAACAAAATAATGGACCTTACCGAAACTATGTCCGAATTGAACGCTGTTACTGTGAAACAATCAAAATGAACGAAATTAACGAATTGAAACATGATGATGTTATCCTCCATGGTAAATCTATACAATACAGCCGCCGGGACTCGCTCTGCTTTACATGTGGGGATAACACTAGAGGAAAACTGACAACGCTCAAACTGCCCCCTCCACCCTCTCCAAATCGACTGACGACGTTGTGTGTCGCGTTGCTAAAGTAATTTCAGTTCAAATCAAGAAGAAGCCATCTCCTGATTACACTTAACTAATGCTGCAATAATCAACATCATCGGCAAATGTACTTCTTAGTGAATTGAAAGACTAAACAGCGTCTTAAATCTATACATCAATGAAGATTTAACTAAGATGAAATATGCTTTATTCAATACACAGTACCTGGACACGTGTTTTATAAATTGAAGAAAGACTGTCTACGTGTCCAAGTAGCCAGTAATAGGGACCTACCCACAAATAAGGCATAATTATCAGCATATGTGGGCTGTCATGCAAGTCATCATTATATATCAGTTTTAATATATTTATTTTCGTTGCAATAAATCCATATTTCCACGGTGTCATTTTTATACCCTCCCCTGCCCCCCCCCCCCGCCCCTCACGTCCCCATGTCAACGACTCTATGTGCATGGGTTTTTATATAACGACCTTGAAATATCGCTGATGGGAATTGGTTGAGAAGTTTATTGTAAAAACAACCAATTCAGCATGTGGCTTGCCATGGTAACATTAGAAGTAATTGGCACTACCAAGCCCGTTCCCGGTGTAGAATTCCTAATTAAGCTAAATCTTAGGTTAAAGTGTTCGAATAGTATAAAGATTTGCTTGTTATACATGGTCAAAGCACATCCGTTTGAAAATAAGCCTACACTTGAATGTCAATTTAAACTTGTACATAATTTACCACTTATGAATACACATGGCTAAGTAATTTGTTAGCCCGCTTTCTCGAGTTCCTTTCATCTATCCTTGTGATTGAAGAATAATATATGAGCTGTATAAAATCGCACTGTAAAGTCTATAAATATATCGCAGAAAGCAACCAAGCCTGTTTGATCGACTTTACATACGTCATTAGTATTACCACTGTCTAATGATAAGCAACTTCTGGCTTAGCTTGACAACATAACGGTTTTTATTCGGTAAATATTTGGTATCTTTTTTGTTATTATTAATTGAGACATAGAAATACACCCGGGTCCACCGAAACCCTTCTCCCTATTTATCATTTGTCCAGCTTAATGTATACATGTGGACTAAAAATAAAATTGATGATGTATTTGCAAATGGAAATAATTACGACATCTTTGCTTTAACCCTTACAGAAAAGCCTTAAAGGATTCTACAGGATAATTATAATATCCTACGTGGCTGGCGCATAAGTGTATAATATTTGCACATACTTTAAATTCTTGAAACATATTTTAAGACGATAACTTCAACCGAAATTATCATAAAAATACACCCTTAAACGGACTACGTTTGTCTCATAGTGATGAAATACGATCAAATAACAGTCATACAGTTATAACATTTCAGTCAATCAAATTGAATTGGCACTTCTAGTAAAACGTGACAATCTTAACTTGAAACTGCTTGAGAATTAATACCAAAAGGAACAGAAACAATGAAGGATACAACGACTGAATAAACACATAGTAGACGGATTTATCAACAAGGTGGAGTAAGTACCATTAGCTAGATCTGATTGATTAGAGAAATGCTGAAACGACAATGGAACGCAATTCAATTTCAGTTTAGCTATTTCAACGTCAGATTTCAAACGGAGTTATTATATTATTTTGACCAACAACAATAATCGTGACCAATTTCAGCGCTCTGGACACCACACTATTAGCGATGATAACAAGTATGACTAAACCTCACTCCGCTTTCCAGTTGGCCGGCTTAATGCTGTTAGTAAGGTGGACAACAAAGGGAAAGTCGTAACCATTAGCGTATCAAATTCTGTATAGGCTGACACTCTTGCCTGTCTCTGGGAGAATGGTCCGAAAAAATTCTAAGGGATTAAATAGATCAATATATTTACACAATTAAATCTAAAATTCCCAATAGGCTGGTATATCAAGAAAATAAAGTAAAATTTATATATTAACTTAAAATAAGATAAGTATTAAACTGGCCAACTTCCTTTTCCGCTGAGGTTTTCTATGTCGATCCAGCTCGAGAGAGGCGAAATCAGTTAATCCTAACTGATAATGTAACTGAAAGAAAGTTTCGTGATATTGATTCATAGCTGTTTCACTGTCATTCAAATAAATTTGTGTCACCACAAACAAGAAATACAAACTTCTGTATAATAAGGGTAAGTTGACATCTCATGTTAGGAATATGGAGGAGTATAACTGGGCTGATCGTGGAGGCTGTGTCGTTTAAGAAGGGAGATTAATCCGAGATACTCACTGAACTGAACAGGGCTGGTTATGGCTTGCTGTTGATCCCTGTCACTGTTATTGGTTGGCAAAAGTACCACATTCCCAGATGCACATTTTGTTGGCCTTGGAAATACAAAAGCTGGCATGTCAAATGACATTTAACTTGTTTTTGAACTACCAGATTTGTCCAAAGAGCGTGACCTATCCACCTTTTCAAAACAGATAACACAGGAGCATCGCTTTGGTGGCCAATGGAAAAAGCTGTTGTCAAAGCTTTAGTTTGAGCTTGGAAGAACTTGGTGTCGACAACTTGTCAAAAGTGGAAATCTTCGAGATGCCTATGGTTGTACCTGTCAGTGTATCAGTGATAATTAATCTATGTCAGAAAAGGTTTCAAAAGAACACAAAGAAAAATGAAACGTTTCTTAAACTTCGCCGTGTTAAGCTTTATTACTTAATTCAATAAAAGGTAGTTTAATCGCCAACCAAACAATTTAAGGATTAGACGTAAAGAACACCTGTTAATCGGGGAAAATGTATTGCATCGGGACCTTTATCGTCCTCAGGTAACTTTTTCTGGACGAGGTGCAGGAACGACTTGTTCAACGTGAACTAAGAAGACTGGCAGATAGAAGGGTGAACTTTGACCACATGGTTAAGGCAGCCACATATGACAACACCACATATCCTGACTGGGATAACAACACCATAACATGAGCATCCCCACTGGTACAGCACACAAACAACTAAACAAAAAAACATGTTCTTTAAGAGTAGGTAAAATAAGCAAGCATGTGTTATTGCCTTAAAGCAAAACTAGCATCGACACATTTGATGTTCAAAGTAACAACGAGAACATCTGTGTTGGCTGTTAAGTTTAGAATGCTGACAGAAATGAAAATCATGATAGTTTCAACAGTCACATAAAGAAGGTGTACTCGGACGCAACTAAGTGTCCAGAGTGTGGTAAAGTAGGAGCAGCATTTTTATTCCAGAACATCAGAACAGCAAGAGTATCAGACTATTAAAAGGTGTGTCTGTTTTTACAGCGGAACGAGCCACAACTTTTATCCTCTTTGTAATTTTAATTTATTTAAGTCTGACATCGTTGTTTTCCAAGATTGTGTGAGTGCATTAATTTTTCGTTATGTCATGATTCCTTAATTGTAGCAATTGTTAATTTGTATAATAATTAACTTTTAAGAAATGTTTGTTTTTAGTAATTGTTAGGGGTACATGGTCATGCTGGGGTACATGAGAATGACGTAACTTACATCTAAATAATTGTAGTATTTCGTTTTTACAACATCATTTTTAAGGAGTATACATCCGCATTTTACAGTAGCCAAAGGCCGTTCTAGATATGCTATATAGTCCTTTGTCCAATGACTGGCGGTGCGTTTTAGAAGTGTGTTGAGTAAAGTCTTGTTTTGTGTCGACTTAATCGACTTAGTCTCAAATCAATGCCACTGTAAATTTTGTTAAATAGAGTTACACCAATTAATCTGAAGATTTCGTTGTTCGTGGACATTTCAGTAGATCTGTTTGAAAAAACCGACCAGCCATACAATAAGAAAGAAAGAGACTTCGCACACACAATTACTTTATATCAGTAAAGCGTGATCTTATGTGAAAAATCGGTGCAATAGCCTATTGCATGGGTTAGTTGTTAAATCATATTTTAAAAAGACCCAACTTATTACGTGTTATTTTATCTTTTTTAAAAGCATATTTTGTTATTAACTTTTCTCCGACAGGTTAAACATATCAATGCATTTAGTATTTCTGTAACCTTCGGACGTTAATTTCCTTACATGCTAACTTATAGCCTTTCACAGTCAACATCTGATCATGTATACTAGAATATCCCAAGTTCCTATAGGGATGTTGTCCAATTTAAAAACGATAAACTCTCAAGGTAAACTTCCAATGGATGTTAATGTCTATAGTTACAATTATCCTACGCATATTTGATTCAGATTACAAATATCGGTTTCCTTAAAAAAAAAGTCTGATTTTGATGAGAGTTTATACCATTCTAGAAAGTGATATGTCGTGTCTTCAAAGTTGAAACTTTCGGACTTAATAGGTGGTGGTAGCGTTTTTACGGCTCATATGGTTTTGATATCTCTGTATCAAAATGCCTTGAAATTAAGGTCAAAGAGGTAAGCACTCATAAAAAAGATGTTTCTTCGATATTACCGTCATGGCTAGCCACAACGACTTGCGTTCGGTCTACACAGAGGGAAAATGGTTCGATTCGTCAATCATGCTATTGGTGATACAACAGATAAGGCTAAAGAAGTGCCTGTTTTGCTGGCGGTTGGCTTAAATAGTCATTTTATGTTTCTACAATAACTGTTTTTGCAAAAGCACAATCACAAGCATTACAACTCTTGCATAGAAGCGGACAGCATTTTGTAACTGTCACGAAGCGTGACTATCATGAAGTTTTGTTGAGTCACCCAGCGGAAGAAACGTATGTCTCTTTGTTAGCCTTGCTGTATGTCAAAACTGTTCAGAAATATGTTGAAAATAACTATATGAAACATTTTCCTCACAACAATTTTGCGTTATAAAGTCTATATATCAAATGTGACAATTAAAGGGGGACAACTCATTCCCGCTAGAAAACGATTTTGATCCCGCCTCGAAAAATTATTCAGCAATTCAGCAATCAGACTATCTTGTTGCGCAGCCTACACACATAAATTTGTCATTGATGAAGAATGCAATGATATAAAATCATTTATGAGTCTATTTATTGAAATGTAAAATTTGATTGCATGTAAATTGCATACATACAAATA
This sequence comes from Mopalia swanii, assembly GCA_030265315.1. Taxonomy (NCBI): domain Eukaryota; kingdom Metazoa; phylum Mollusca; class Polyplacophora; order Chitonida; family Mopaliidae; genus Mopalia; species Mopalia swanii. The sequence goes on along the minus strand of JARDVA010144256.1, from coordinate 3,281 downwards.
TTTTGTGCTAATAAGAGCAGAGCCTGTTACAGCTGGTGCTCTTTTCTTTTCTTCAAATTTTCACAACATAATGAGTCTAAAATCATTCTCTATGCAAAGAGATAAGCCTCTATATAAAGTGATATGCCTCTAGCAAAGAGATAAACATCTATATAAATAGATAAGCCTCTATACAAAGATTTTAAACACATGAGAAAATCAGGCGTTAGTGGAAAGTAACGGTTTATGCAATTCTGCTCTCTTCAACAATAAATAAATCATTGTATATTTTTTGCCCTAATTCACACAACAATAGTAATGGAAGACAAGCAATTAGATAAAATCACAAATTAAACAGTCAATGATACTATAGATTTGCACCCATACACTGAACTACTTCTATACACAATTCCCTGCCAATTAACATTTATATTTTTTCCAACCGAAGACTTGACTGTAATTATAACTAAAATAAACGGCAATTCAAAGTCTTCCAAAGCATTTAACAGGTACATAATAATTTCCAAGCCGTATATTTGGTTAACCTAGTCCAAAAATGCCAGTCGTACTACATTAGCATCGGGTAGAAGTGTTGCTGTATTGCACCGAGTATCATTGTCGGCCCTCTCTTCCAGCACTCGTTTTCTCTGTGGTAGAACACTTCTAACTATATCGACGAATTAAGAGGGCAAAAGCCCAAATGTCCGGCTTTCCTCTTTCTATATTTTAATATTCCCGGGTATCAGGCTTGTGTAGTTCCTGTAAGAACGACACACACCACAACGGCTGGTAACCGTTTCTCATACAACAACAGTAAAGTAGACTTTTTACTTGCTCATCTATATCATCAATAGCCTGCGTTATGTCAGGTAAGTCTCCAAATATTTTCGTCCGATCGAGATTTCGTTATTTGCGGACCAAGCCTCGCTTTCGTTCCAAGATGGCCTTGGCAAAAGTCTTTTCCGGACGACGTTTTTATTCTAAAATGGCCGATATGTACCAGGCACACCGCCACGTTTAGAAATCTTGACGTCATGACTTGACGCTGGCAAAGTATACATTCTGATCAAAAGAGCTATGGTACCAAATTTCGTGTCCATGTGATGCGATTTAACGTAGCTTTTGCATTCCAAATTCTCCGGAATAGCGAACGTTGTGTTTACGCATTGTGACAACGTTTCGGACAAGTGAACCTCGGTACCGGTGACCCTTCAGATTATCGAGTGGCATGAGTATACCTATCCCCAATAAACACACCCACTTATACTTGGCCTTGTTGTTTAACGTATGTCATGTTTTCACTTATGATCGGGAAGTAGGCTATATGTACGGTGATGCAAAAATTGCCTGTTCGATGGATTACATCAGGCGTACTACTCAGGTTTAAGTTAAATATTTTCTAAATGACCAAATCCAGTATAAACTAAACAACTGTAGATTGAAGACCCTAACTGTCAATTTTTTTACGCTCATAACAAAATATTGCCGCTTGACACAATAAACTAAATATTTACGCTAAAAACAAAAACCCATCCATAAACCAAGACATTTGGAGTCATTATTTCCTGAGCCTCTGTGACTCAGTCGGAAGCATCCTTCCATTCCCAGTGAAAGTATCCAACTTATTTTTCATCATTACTTTATATATATTACTCAGTGCTGATGGACAATAAATAAGATTCATGCCGAAACGTGTACGAAGCCTTTATCTATATTTATTGACAATATATTGGCAACAATGTAGTACAAGAACCATTAAATAATACTTAACACGTATTTAAATCAGCTCTTATGTCCTAGAAGACAGTAACTATGTCTTTTATGTATATTGGGATACACTTAAATATAACAACTGATAGTATCCGTCAATAACTCACTTCCGATACAGAATACGAATCGAACTCTTTAAACAGTAGCTGGTCGTGGAAAGCTACATTAAACTTTCTGGTGATAAAACGATGAGTGCCTACTGTTTGTATCATACTTGACCAGCTATTCGTGTGATTTAACATCATTTACAGTCACGATACTAACAATGATATTGTTCGGACTGTTTCATAAAACTTTTGTAAAATACAGCAGGTTACTTTCTACTTAAAGTCTTATAGAACATTGATGGATACATCAAAAAACGATATAAATGTGTTCAGAATCAATCGCGAGCTAATCAAGGGAGATTATTCTAGAAGACATAAACAAGGCGCTGCTATGGCCGTAGGATTGTCGCAACTGTACTTTGACCAAGCTTCCACATTAACTCGTCTCATCATTTCGACGGAAGACGCAACTGTAGTTCTTCCATGAAACAACTCTCAGCATTACCTAACGCATTAATTACAGTGTAACCAAATTTGATTAAAAATGTCATGAAAATCAAAGATGAATGGTCGTTTATGCTGAAACAAGAATATACTGACGCACAGAGGGACACAATATAAGATTTCTTTACATTAGGTTTTGTCGAAGGTAGTGTCGACATCCCAAACCCCATGTATGTTTGACATAGATATTTGAATAAAAATACGCATATGATTGCGATCTAGGGGATGAAATGCGGGACTCCTCTTAATATATCAGGTAATATTATTGACTGAAACCCATCATAAAACACACAATTTCCTAAGTTTTTTGCTTCTTTTATATATATATAGTGCTTGCCTAAACCAACCCATTAGATTGACTAATAATGTACAAGCTAATTATGTTTCTAGTGAATCATTATTGTATATCAAGTCGATGCAAATACTGTAAATTCATGAGCTACTGTGGGGTTTTTTCCAATAAGATTGGCTTTCTAATGGATTTTGTCTTGGTTTCCGGATCAGAGATCAAGTCTGAAGTCACTAATAACGTATGAAGTTGTCACAGTTATAAATGATTCTACCCTTTGATTGGCCATCATTTACCTTTATTGACCAGAAGTCTCATAGGAATACCTAACATGTGTAAATACTTACTGAGACCTGAATAGCCGGACTGATTGGAATAGAGAAAAGATTAATAGGATATGTCTGGAGAGGGGATAACATTTATCGGGCTTCATCAGAAACGACGCACATCGCTGTGGAAAACATCCACAGAAGGACATCGATCTTGAAGGGTAATATAATATATCACAATTGGTTTCTGTTATCAATGTTGACTGGTGTAACCAGATACCATTTTCGAGAAATTTCGCTTATGAACCCAGCCTGAGGTTGCTAATGACATATGTGATTTTTGTATCCAGGTGTATCCACTCTGTGAGCATTTGCCGTTTTTCTTCTCTGATCGTATAGGAGGGGGGGGGGGGGGGGGGGGGG
>JARDVA010143922.1:0-10912 GCA_030265315.1 Mopalia swanii | reverse complement strand
ATGCAATTGAATTTAAATAACAAAAAAAGAATGTGATTCTTTTGTGACCATTTTAAGAGTGTGTTCCTGAAATCGTAAGGTTTTTTTTGTACAGTTAATATAGGATTTTATTTGACTTTATAATGACTTGTCTTGTGACACAAATAGACATAACTAAATACCTATGCATTAACTCCGGGCACAGCAGTTTATTTTCTAAGCCAATAGTAGGGTGTTGATGTTTACTGCCCCATTAAGTTTCATTGTCTCCTTGCACCTGGTATATGAGTAAGTCCGGCAATCGCAGGGGATGGTTTTTACGAGGTTTCCTCCCGGTTTTACACCATACTAGGGCAAGGAACAGTGTGAAGTGGACAATCTGTGGTTATATAAGTGAAATACCCTTGAGTACGACGTTAAACCCCAATCAAACATTGCACCAGAGGCTGTCGCCATGGATCAGTTGACAGCGTGACTGACTACTGATCCACCTTTCGTTGTACCCACCACAGGTTTGATTCACCCATTAGACCTCAGTTCATGAGGTGACACGGGGAGGGATTTTACAAAGAAAACACACAAACTTATGTTTCTTAGTTTTTATCCTGCCTTCTACTGTTTTGACCTCCCTGTGACCTTGGTGTGTGAGGGGTCAAGGACAAGTGTCACTGTAACTAACCCACTGTGGTTTGTTGCTCCAAGAAAATGGTGTTCTTGTGTTGAAAGTGATTTGAAAAGTAGTGATTCTAGACATACTTAGGTAGCTTATGTTTGTTTCTATGATTTTGGACTTACTTCACTCATGTGCCCAATCGGTGAGGAAAATCACCCTTGCAACAAATCCAGGACAATCAACGGACATAATTAATTAAAAAGCGTCACAAACAGATCTGCTTCATCTTGCCCATTAGCTCTGAGAGCACCAGAGTAACGGGAAGCTCCATCCCTACTGCCTGCAAGTAGCCTATCAACTCAGATGTAACAAGAACTACAGTTGTTTTTTTATTTCTTGCACTGTTTGTAATGATAATGAGGCAAGGAACATTGTGAAGTGGACAATTCATTGTCATATAAATGTAAGTGAAATACCCTTTAGTTCCACATTAAACCCCAATAAAACAAACAAACAAACAAAGCACTGTCACACCTAGGTGTATTGTTCTCTGTTCAGCATCATTGCCTTGTCCTTGTTTGATGCCAGTAAAGGGTTTGTGGCATTTCCATCATTAGATTGGCATGAAATCAGGAGGTTCTGTGTACCATGAAACCCCAATAAAACAAAGTAATTCATTTTACTACATGTATGTGATAACTGATTATTTATATCATATGTTATAAAATATTCAAATATTTTGTTACAGCTCGCACCAGAAATTCCATTGCTGTCTGCTCATTCGACCACATCCGGAATGGAAACAAGCGACCTCATTCTATAATCTCTGTCAGTAGTACCTCCTCATCTAACAGCAGCCAATCAGCATCCAGCTACGCAGTGTTCGGATCAAACCTGGCGTTCGACCCTTTAGAGAGCCCACGCTTCACTCGTAGATCATTTGCTGCCTCCTCGAATGGTAAGATATTAGCTTATATTTACAAGGCTGGATAGAATTCACATCTACAGGATATACTTAAATCAAATATTCTGTTTGAGACCAAAAATATGAAAAATAGGTTTGGTTGAAAGAAACAGGGAGACTTTTTATCATTCATCTTGCTTAAGGTTTCAAACATATCCTGGGCCCGCGACCGTGGCATAGTGGTTAGCGAGCGCGTTTCTAACGCCTACTTCGATTTACCATTCACAGGATCAAGTCCGTCTGTCGACCCTCAGGTACCTGAGTGAGTCACAAGATGTGGCTCCGGCAATCACGGGGGTGGTTTTTAACAGGGTTTCCTCCCGGTTTTCCACCATACTAGGGCAAGGAGCAGTGTGAAGTGGACAATCCGTCGTCATACAGTGAAATACCCTTGAGTACGACGTTAAACCCCAATCAAACAAATCAAACATATATCGTCTTTATTTAGCAAAGATTGTAATAATTTGCATACCAAGCAAAACAGTTAACTTTGTGAAATAATGTTCAATTCAACAGTCACAACTAAAAGAAAAAGAACTTATATACTTATCAAATTAATGATGAAATTTGCAATATATTATTCAAATCTTAAGTCCTAAATCCAAGAAAACTGTCCAATAAAACTGGTGGAGCTGTGGTGATAAGCAAGTAAAGGGACATAACTCTATAAACCTGATGCAATCTTGAAAGTTTTATTGAAATGTCAAGTCAAGAGGAGTTACACACAAACAGAGCTGATCACTTTTTCCCAAATTATTGAATGCTGTACAGACAACATTTGTGATTGAGCAAGCGCTTTTTAAGTACCACCCAAGAGGCATGTTCTAAATTATGAAATAAAAAGTAGAAAACTGTGTTCTTTTTGATGATGAGAAAATCTGACACAAATGTAAATGTAAAATGTGCCTCATTATCAAAGACTTATTATTTGTGAAACTGGGCTTGTTTTTTTTTCTGATCTATATCTTCAATTCTTCTGTCTAAATTCTTATAAAATTAAAATTTCACTGTTTAATACCAATGTTGCTTCTTTTGTCTTCCAGAGAGTGGAATCTGTGCTGACATAAGCCTAGAGTCGATGTACATGTTGAGTCAGAGACACGAGGGTGGGGGTGCGTTGGGCCCCAGAGAGAGGCCCCGGTCTTACCATGAGTACGTCAGCAAAACTCCCCCATCTCAAGGGGCGTCAGGGGGAACACAACTCGTCACTGAGGTAAGCTATTTAAGCTAACTGTGATTTGCTCCGTGTTTATCTGTCCTCCAGTCATAATCACAGGGGTGGTTTTAATGAGGTTTCCTCCCAGTTTTCACCCGATTAGGGAAGGAACGGTGTGAAGTGGACAATCTGTCATACATGTATAATTGAAATACCCTGGAGTATAATGTTAAAATTTCAATCAAAGAAATACTCTATGCAGTTTTCATGGCACAGTAGGATATGGTATCATATTTGTAAAGACAAACGACCAGTGATCCACTCTTGCAACTTCAAATCATGAACATGGTTACCTCCCTTGAAAGTATAATCGTTGGTAATGGTTTTAATACCAGAATAGCATTTTGTGTCCTAATAATTCTTCGAGTTGAAAGCAAAAAAGGAATGAAGTAATGGCCCAAGAAATGTGAATCTTTTGAACTTTGGCATTTAAATTTCACTAAATATGATCAATTGAAAAATTGCTACACGAAGCTAGAATTTTTATTACTTCAGTTTATGCTGTATACCTTTAGCTAGTTTACACTACAGCAACAAGTTACCTCTCTGTCTCAAACTCAAGGCCCGCGGCCGTGACTTAGTGGTTAGCGAGTGCGCTTACAAAAGCCTACTTTGATGTACTGTTCACGGGATCGAGTCTGTCTGTCGACCCTCCGGTATATGAGTGAGTCGGCTATTGCAGGGTGTTTTTACGAGGTTTCTTCACGGTTTTCCACCGTAATAAGGCAAGGAACAGTGTGAAGTGGACAATCTGTCGTCATATAAGTGAAATACCGTTGAGTACGACGTTAAACCCCCGATCAAACAAACGAACTCCAGATGTCTGGTTCTCAATTAGGAGTAAACTGCCTTGTGCCCTCAGAGGGACAACATGGAGCTAATCTGTTTGTCTTTGTACTGTGTCCTTTCTCACTCCAATGTTTGATGAAACTGATATGGAGGTTGGTTTTCTTCACCCAAGTCCTTGGAGTGAAATAACCTTATGTACACGGTACACCAATCAAACAAACAAGCTTTCTAAATCTTTACACCCTTGCTCATGGAAGAATAAACGTCCAGCATCTTTTAAAATAATAAACATGCATGATGGGACTTTTCCCACGAGTAATAACAATTTTTTACCTTTGCATGAAGAAATGAAAATGCGGAAAAAGGTTGAACAACACAATAATTGTTCTGTGTTTCAGGTGTGATACTACAATACCCCATTGTTCATCTCAACACATCTCAGGGTCAAAGTTCATGTCAAGGTCTCACCGTTACCATGGAGCTCTGAAGCTGCCTTAGAAACAGGATGCCATGTTGGATACAGACGACAAAATTGTGACATGGCATGAAAGCCATAGCAATTTTAGAGACAGTTTCGTTAAAATTTTGTAAAATAAATATGTTTTACACATGAAATTTTTCGCCAATTCCCGCCTATACACAAAACCACCTCATCAGATTCATTAATTGTCCATTGTTACATAAATCATTTCCTATATGAAATTCGTCCATTCATCATTGACAAACATGGCTGTAATTTTATTGTTGAATACTTGATCTGAAACAGGTCGAAGATTCCCTTATAATATTTCTGCATCAAAATTAAATATCATATATGAACACAGATTGAAGGTTGTGTTTCTTTATATGGAATAAATGTTGTATAATGACGTTAACAAATTTGTTTTCTGTCGGCCTACAATCACACGTGTTAACATTTTTACAAATTGAATATTACTTCAAAATCCCTGGTATTCACTCAGCCACAAGATTAATTCCAAAAATAGTTGCAATCCTTTAAATCTGAAGGCCAGTGGGGCCACGCCAGCACATCTGTACACAGGCAGTATATTCAGTAGTAGCTCCAACTCAAAATTGTGGTGTTGAAATTTAGATGTTTAACAATAATTGCAATTGATTGACGAGTTCCAAGTCAACATTTCAAAGACTTCAATCATCTTCTATAATGTTTGATTTAAAAAATTTAGTACATGGGCAGTGTTTTAGCTAGGATTGCAAATCAGCCTGTCATAAATCCCCATTTCAGGGAATTTTACCTGTCCATAATTTCTACCCATTTTAAGAAGGTCTGCCTGTTGAAAGCGACAGGACGGATGATTATGCCAACCCTACACCAGGATTTGCTGGACTCGATAACATTGGATATCTGTATCTGTGTTCATAATTGTACAATGGAAAATATTCTTAATAAATTGTGTCTGGCCAAAATTAATTCCAGACAACTTCTTCACACGGGTGCTGCTTTTAAATCAATTCTGTGCTTCCAATCAATGTTACTCTAAATTGTTTTTAGAGAAATAGATAGTTAATTTTCAGCATTATCAAAGTTCTTCCAAGTTAATATGGGTTTCTTATGGCTGTTGCTTCTCTTCTTATTATCGTACACAATGTCAACACTGGCGGTTAGAGCCAGCTCTCTGATGCTTGTATAGCTTAAGGCACATTCTCACAGTGCGTTTTCAGGGGATTCCCCTTATTTGTGTTGTTTTCATTGGTCCACTATTTTGTGATCTTTCGACCAATCAAAATGATGCAAATAAGGGGAATCCCCAGAAGTCGTAACTACAAATCCTACCGTTAGAATCCACCTTTAGGACAAATAAGAAGCTGACCAGTTTGTGATGCCGGGGGTAGTTTCCTTCGCCCATTCAACTGACAATCATGTGTCAAATAACATTAAGTACAGCGTAAAACCCTAATCTACGGACAAACCAAGTTTATCTATGCAGAAATGTGTTGTTCTTTGTAAATTCATGTCTTGATCAAATGTTTTCCACAAACTTCGTATATTTTTTAAGCCTATAACCATTTTATATATTGAAAGAACAGGTGACTATTGTTAGTGAAATCTTTTTATATTGTGTTGTCTCCTGTGAATGGCTAGTTTAAAGCTCTCTTAATACGAAAAGGTTATTTTCTTTAAACAGATTTCATTTGCTGACATCTTTTAATACTCAAAATTTTGCTACAAATATAACCGTTTTAAACAGTATGTTATAATTCAGTAAAACAGTTTTTCTGAACAAATCCAGAAATATGTCTTTTCTTTTAGTGCTTTTATCCATTCTACATTAATAGTGCTTATTTTGGTCATGTTTTCGAAGAAAAAAAAAACGTTTTAGACTTCAATATATTTTTCTTAATTAGAAAATGTAACATTTTTCATTAAGAAATTTTAAGTTTTCGTTGGTGTTCATTTGGTTTACAATTCATTATTTATTTGACAGAATATAGACAAAAATATTGTTATAATTGTATTCAAACAGAACATATTTTCAACAACCAAAATAGGATTTGCATATTTATCTGCATAATCAAAGCATTCAAGAAATATTAGTGAATTTTTGCCAAGAGATGAATTTTGTTTGGGCTAGTCAATTTGATATTTATTTATTCCTTTCTCGATTGTCATTGATATGTGTTTAGTGTTTTATCATACTTCAGTACTTATATAAACCTCATTACGAATCCAGAGATTATCTGCATAAACAATGTGTACATCAATGTGAATTAAACACCAATATATCCTGCATTGAAAGAAGACAATCTCGGTCAGGTGGCTGTTTTAGTCCAGACGATGGCACAAGCGTTTTTGAGGCTAAATCTCTGTTATAATTTGTTTATTTGTAAAGATTTTTTTCAGACAAGCTCCATTTTTTGTAATATAAATCTATTTGTACCATTTTGTTATCTTTTAGTTGATGAAATAAATGCATGTAACAAAATATTTAAATATATATATATTGTCTTGCTTTATTATCACAATAGGAAATAAATACATGGCAAGATATGGACCAGGATGGCCACACAAACTTCTACAGAATGGAGTATTCGAGAAAGTTTACAGAGCCGTACATGTAGTTATCTACATTGATCCTCATGGAATCGATTGAGCTGGGATTACAATATACAGGGCTATGTAACATCAGTTTGCACAAACATAAGTTTATGTAAACCTTGTATTAGCAGATGGGGTGTCAAGGCAGTTTTTCATTAACCCCCATGTTAATGATTTTTTTATATTGGAAAATCCAGCAAATTTTTTTTACCAAGTCATTCAATTATACTTGTTTTTCCACCTAACATTGAATATTAATAGAGGAGAAGTTAATGCATATGTTTTTGCAAACAACCAAAAATTGTGAAGGCAGGAGACACTGGTGCTACATGTGGATTAGGAAGAGTTACATACCCCTGTATATTGTAATCCCAGGGGTAAATAAGTGGCGAGTCCCAATAACTAACAAACTCACACTTCTTCTAATTGGTGAACACGGTACTTAATAAAGGAGTGCAGGCTGTGATTTGTGGCATTTCATCTCCAAGTGCTGCATTGCAAGAATAAAATGACCTCCCTTGCCAACTATTTTAGCGGACCTGTGAAATGTGGATATTCTTTATGAGAGTTTGTTTGGGGAACAGGTACTCTCTCATTATACCATCTATTTCCTGTAAGGCCAGATCAATGTGGACTACCACCACCTCGTCTTTCTCTGTTACACGACACAGCTTCAGTTGACGGTACAAATCTCGGAGGACACCCTCCAATACCTGAAATAAGGAGAATCAATAAACAGTTTAATCTTAGCTTCCACTTTTGTTTTTTCAAATACAGTTAAGGGGCAACATTCAACCCATCTGTTAGTTGTCCGTAGTGGCTTCCTTCACCCATTGTGCTGGCAAAGACAAACCTCTGTATTGCACTTGTATTTGAGTAAGCATAGCCGTTAATTAGTAAATTTAACAGGCAGGACTGAGGTCACCAGTGTGTCCGTTTGCTAATGGATGCATTGGAAGGCGGCTAATACACAACAAAATAGTTCTTTGAAAATATGCAATAAAAACAAAGACAACTGGTTAAGTACCACCTCTCTCAAGCCATCAAAATAAGAAAACCTGTTGGGAGGAAGCTATGGCCACATTATTGAACCAAATAATCTAAAGTCGATAATGGGTACCAGCCTGGGACCAACCTGGTACGATTATAAGAAGGGATAGGCAATGAAAAACAAATCACGTCAAATCTCACCTCTGGCGATATTTCGCGTTACAGCCTGTCCACGTTTATATCGCCAAATGAATCCTTTAACGGACCATTTGTCTTTTGAATGTAATATTGTGGCACAAGCAGTCCAGTTTACTCCATGTTTAGGTATAAGCAATGCCTTCAGTTCCTAACATGGCAGCCATTTCTTTACAGTTCGGTGTTTACTTGACCTTAGTGTTTTTTGTTTTGAACCTTCAGCAGAAGTATTTTTCTTTGCCACCGATGGGGACTAGTAACACGAAGTACATGTATATATCAACGATGGAAATCCAGTTTTGTTTTTATGATACTTTTAAGTATAAGACTGCTAAATACTTGTTTCTGTTGTATTTTAAAATAATATCCCACAGACGATGCTAGCACGTAATTTACATGTCCTGGAAATACCGACGTTTGTGTTGTAAAAACATGCATTTTGCAGTGTTAAAGGACAAAACCACCCAAAAACCGTGTTTTCAACATAAGTAAACATTTTCTGTCAACTGCAATACAAAAATTCTGATGTTCCTAACCCGATCATAACTCTAGTTATCATCCATTAAAGAGGAACACTGAAACCACTTGAATCCTGTGTACAGCAGACTTCACTGATCTATCATTGGGTAGGTCAAAATTGGCTGACCAACCAGAGTACATGATTTGATGTCTCAACTGGTGCTTGTGATCCTCTTTAATTGATGATAATCAGGTTATGAAAATGGATATTAATGTATTGTATTACACACAAAAAGTTTTACTTATTTATAGAATATGGTTTTTGGGTAGTCTTCTCCTTTAACTCGGTCAGGCCTCTACAACAAAGCACTGCCGAGGTCGGCATTGATTCCCTGGCTTAACCTGTAAGTGTATGCTGTTGCCTATCCCTCTTATAATTAGTCCCAGGTTAGACGTATCATACTCAAGTCATATCACCCAGATACATGTACACAATGTCAAAAGTTGCTGGTACCCATTATCTTATGTTAAAGTTCAACTCAACGGTATTTCACTGTTCCTTGTAAAATACGGGAGTCACATCATATGACCCCCCTCATATATGGTAGGATTAGTCGACATTCACACTAAGCCATTGACAATTTGTGTGACATTGAGGTTACAAAGCATACATACCGCGAAAGCATCTTGGCCGAGTCCCTGTAGTAACATGGTCATCACCAGGCCAGCAGCTTTCCGAACTTCTGTGTCCAGATCATTCTTCAACAAGTTACCACAGCAAGAAAACACCTGGTAGGGTAAAGGGAGATAACTCACAACATCTGTTTAACTAGGCTTATCAGGAAATTCCATTGAAATATTTCGCTGTTGATTTTAACAGTATACTAAATGAATATTTCAAAATCTTACGGTCTTTTAACATCATACTCAAGGGTATTTCACTTCAATTGCTGGTAAAGGTAGTCATCTGATGTCACACACATTTGTCCATTGACACTAAAAAGGCCACGAATCTCGATGGTTTTGACGACTGCCTGAAACAGTTTCTTTAATATTTGGGGTCAAAAAGCCACTTTGAACCAGTTAATCTTATGAAAACAGTAATCTTATGAAAAAGTACCATGGTGTACCACAGATTTACCATTGAATGAGGCCAATGTACTATGGTTTATCATGGTTTTACAACAGTATTTTGGTCTACACCATGGTACTTTTTTATAAGGGTACAAATAAAACTGCTCAATTGTATTTACCTCGTGAATGTTTGATCCAAGGGAGAATCTCAACAATTTGCAAACTTCTCCCAGATTGGACAGACTACTGGCCCGTACCTCAGCAGCAACATCCCTGACCCCAGTCAAAATGGCTGCCATTAACATATCCCGATACGGCTGTAACATGTCACCTGGAAATGGTGGATGAATAGGAGCAATGTTCATTACAATAAATACCAACTGTCTTTTACACAGAAGAACAAATATAAGACTCATTTATTAAAGAAGGAATTGTGCGAAACTTAAGGTTATTTCAATAGTAGGTAGGTGGAAGTCCGGTGGTTGAAGGAACTGACCCTCCACATCACTGTCCAGAGATACAAGACCAACAAGTAATAGTGTGCAGATTCATAGTGCTAAATGGCTCACTAAGCATTCAAAATATGAAGTGGATGCAAAATAGTTGTTAATATTTTCCATGCTTTGAAAACTGAACTAAGGAAGAGATGTAAACAGTAGATCTGTCAACCCCAATCAAACAAACCTTGGTAGTTTCAGAATTGTGTAGTATAATAAATGGGGTGTGTATTTTTGTGTAACTTCGTACTCAAGGGTATTTTCACCTATATGACAAAGAATTGTCCATTTCCCATTGTTCCTTGTTTAATTACATTCAAGGCCACCCCTGCCATTGCCAGAGACACACTGTGTGACTTACTCATATACCTGATGGTCCAACGCGTGAACGGTACATTGAAAGAGGATAAGTAGATGTACTTGTTAGCCGCTGGTCTCATTTTCATGAATTTGACATAAATCATGCATACAGGATAAAAAGGTGTGAATAATCAAAATCAAAAATAAGTTTATTTACCTAAGTTTCTACAGGCTTTCACAAGACATTCTCCCAGCTTTAGTCGCAGTTCAACAGACTTGGAGCGATCTGATTGGCTGAAATTCGCGAACTGTTCAGTCAGTGTTGGAATGACAGTTTCAGGTGTCATTGTTGCCATGGTAACCAATCCATTAACAGCTGATAAATAAAGATATGAATCAGAGTGTGTTAAATTCTCTTGGAAAATGTTTAGAATGGCATCCTTATGTGACAAGGTTTCTTTATCTTTCGCTTCAAGTAATTTCTTCAGCATGATTAAGCCATGGCCGCGCACTGGAATTAGCTGATCTTGAACCTCCTCAAACGCTTGAGATAACTTGGACTCTGCTTTACAAGGAACTTGTCTCTCAATGGGGCTGGTCTTTGATTCAGACAAAACTTCTATCTTTGGTCTCTCCTGTGCCGTTTCATCTGGTTTGTCTTTCACATCGTCCTGTAACAGCAGGATATAGGTCTCTACTTTATTTGTTTGTTTGTTTGATTGGGGTTTAACGTCGTACTCAAGGGTATTTCACTTATGTGATGACGGATTGTCCACTT
>JARDVA010143479.1:0-10919 GCA_030265315.1 Mopalia swanii | reverse complement strand
GCTCTGAGAACACCAGGCAACAGAAAGCTCCTCTTTTCTCGCCTCTTACGATCGACCGAGGAAGCCGAGGGAGTATTTTGCAGGACTGGTCAACCCGCTCCCCCACGGGGCACTAGCAATTAGAAAAACCTGAACCACTGACTCAGTAAGGGGGGGGGGGGTATGCAAGAAGGCAGAGAATAAACAAGGTCTTACTGTCTTTTTTTCACAAAATTTCATTTGTAATTTCTAATACTAGCAGAGTTGAATTAGGTCTATTTGTAGCAAGTGATCTTCCTTGGACATACAGCTACTAATAGTAATTGTATGTGAGAGGAAGAGCAAGTGCTCAAAATAGTTCAATACTTTTAGTGAAAATATTCACCAACAAAGGTTTTTTTTGTTTGTTTGATGAGGGTATAACGCTCTACTCAAGGTTGTGTCACTCACATGATGGCATGCCAGCCCAATGGGTAAAGGAAACTACCATAGACGCAACTGGCAACAAACAAAGACAAGACGGGACAATCACAGAACGCAATACAAACAAGATTGGCTTCCTGAGCACCAGTTTAACAGGGAGCTCCCTCCAACCACCTGCTGACTACAATGAACAAATTAACATCTATAGTGTATTCTTACTTACAACATAACCCAGGCCATTGTGGTTCCTGGAGAAGGTGTAGAAAGCTCCTAGCTGCATCCATCTTTTACACATTTCTGGTTCAGTGGACCCAAAAAACCCACAAATATCAGCCCCAATCTGCAATCAAACAAGCTTTATTCCTTTTGTTCTGTATGAAATCTGATAGTGTTAGCCAGAGGGGTGTCTCTGTGTCTTTGACACACCAAAGAAGCCATTTGAGACACCCTACTTTAGTCAAACAAGAGACAAACTGATCTATTTGCAATAAATATTTCTTGACCATTTTGAACTGAAATCAAATTTATTTTAAAAAAATACATCTCCATATTATTTCATTCAAACATGTAAATGATGATGATACTGATACAGCATCCTTGTTAGTCGAGAGTTTATTCTGAGCTACTCAACATTGTTCAATGAAGAACTGACACATCTGTTCTGAAGTGATATTGATGTAAATCTTGTGATATTGTACTTACGTATGGAATGCCAAAGAGGTTAAACTCCAGCAAGCCTGTGATGAAACATGAATAAAAAGACAGTATTACAATAGAGATGAGAGGAAGATATGAAAGTCAGTCAGGTTGCTCAAAAGGTTTGATTCGTTTGTTAAAATAAAGTTTAACGTCGTACTTAGGGTAATTTCATTCATATGGCACTCGTATGACAGTGTGCCAGCAAAATGGGTGGAGGAAACCACTCTCAATGACACTGGCGACAAATAAATCTTACAACTAAATGCGTCTTACAACACTGGGTGATAGCTAATCTTGCCGAGAACAACTTTCTATAGAAAACGGGGTCAAACAAGGTCATCAGATTAAATACTGATTGATTGGTGTTTAGAGCCATGTTGACGGGTATTTCCGGAAGGATTGGTAATATGAAAGAGGACCATTACATTCAGAACGAAATATTCACAAAAGATAAAGATTTATTGATTCATCAGTGTTTTTTACCAATTATTTATCATCATGCTTTGAGAATTCTACTTTTTTTTATATTTAGTCATCAAATACAAATATTGTATCTATAAATAACTGAAAAATATTGTTTGGCAGAAATAAAGTCTATCAGTAAGATTTGCTCTAGACAATAAGCACTGTTTACAATGACAAATACAATTCTTACAGCAATAATACCTTATGGTCTTGCTAGGCCCCTTGGGGTCATTTTTCAGAACACCTGTCGTATTTATTCTATTATGTAGAAGAGTATAAATCTGAACCATACATATGTATATATTTTTGGTACATGTAGCTTGAATATTCCTGAGTGAAAATCCAATTATTATTTCTAAAAATACTGCAAAATGAGTAAATATCAACAGGAAAAAATAGGCTGGATTTTTTAAGGTTTATTTTCCGAAGTGCAATACTGATAAGACTTAATAGATTAGCTGACCTAGCAGAATAGTCCATGAACTAGTAAAAAGTGCCTCGTTATTTTTAAATTTCGATTTGATCCATCACAGTGGATTTTTTTGTCTATCCCACCTTGAAAAATCTGATAAAAATGTAAAATACAACTGTCAGAAAACATTAAATAAAATCAAGGACGAACTTCTAAAAAATGAGGCACTCTTTACTAGATCGCATTGTGCTCTAGGTCCAAATTTGAAGTTCCTAACATGAACTGTTATCTAGAAATACGTTGTGGAAAATGGGAGGTCTGCTTAAAGCTGAAGTGCCAGAAATAGGCAATTAAAGTTTTGCCACTTGGATATGATCAAGGGAAAACTAAATTAAAGGCTCAAATTTGAACTGTTTGTAATTAGAATTTCGAATTATTTTTTCACCAACATATAGTTTAAATACCTTACTTTTTATCCAAGTGATAAACAAAATTTTGTTTATTTTGAGCCCAAGGGGTCCAGCAAGGCCTTAAAACATTATTTGATATGGCTATTAAGATTTGTTTGTTTGTTTGTATTTCTCTCCACAAGAAATTTATTAAGGGAAAACATACTTAATTATTTAGAAGCTCTTACAACAAACATATTTCTAAAAGCAATCATTGTTAATCTTCAGAAGTTGTTTTGTTGAAAATAACAAGAAAGAAAGTAAAACTAACCAACATGTAAAACTTCCCTCTCGGAGTATGAGACAGTTCTTATATTTATTTTACCATCAGATCAGTAAAACAGAAGTTGTTTCATTGAAAAGACGGAGAGAGAAAGTAAAACTAACCAAAATATCAAACTTCCCTCTTCAAATCTTGGGAGTATGAGACAGTTCTTATATTTATTTTACGATCATATCAGAAGAACCGTCAAATTTTTCGTTTGATTTGAGTCTTATTACGTACTTTTAGGAATTTGACTCATAGGACGGCATGGGTGAATGAAACCATTCTCTATGCCACTGGCAACAAACACTGACAAGTCCAGACAATCACATGATGCAAAATACAAGCTGCAAAAACAGATCGGCTTCCTGTTGCCTCTGTTTGTTTGTTTGATTGGGGTTTAACGTCATACCCAAGGGTATTTCACTTATATGACGACGGATTGTGTACTTCACACCCTTCCTTGCCTAATTAGGGTGGAAAGTCAAGAGGTAGCCTCTTCAAAACCAGCCCCCAGGGATTGCCAGAGCCACATCGTGTTACACACTCATATACCTGAGGGTCCTTCAGCTCTTTCTTCCCAAATTGTCGTTAGAACGCCCAAATAAAAACACATGTTTATAAAAGCATCCATACCAATAATAGAATGTTTGAGATGTGGCCATTGACTGTCATTATCTCCTAGCCAATGTCCAGCGTGTTTACCACTTCCAGGGAATGTTGAACGACTAATCACGATACCCCTTTCTCCTGTTGTCTCCTCAACAGCTCTGAAAATAACAAGCAAGGTTCAAACATTTAGTCAGTATCAAACCACGGATTTGATAAGTCTGCTTTTTTGTTACATGTATTTCTAAATTTATGTTGGATTCATGGGCCACTTACTCTTTGGTAGATGGAGACTGACTCCAGCCATACAGACTGTGGACATCATAGTGACGATACATCCCATTTGGACCCTGCACAGCATTTAGACAAATAGTTTTGTCTGGCAGTGTTGCATTGCGTTGATCATTGTTGTGTATGTAGGTAGCCACTGGATGAAAAGAAAAAAGAAAACTTTTAAGGTCTTGCTTGGACCCCTGGGGTGAGTTTGAGGGGAAACAAATTTCTACGCCATTTTGACACAAATTATTTAGTAGGGGGGTCTGAATATTTTATATGTTTATATATTCTTGTAAAAAGCCTGGATACTCAGGGTTACACATATTTGACATTTGGTAAAGATACAATAAAAACTTTTAAAAGTTAATAATTTATGTCACCAACAAAAATACATGTATATCACAATTTTGGGGATTTATTCTTCTGAGTGTAATGGCTATAACATCAAATAACTAATTTATTTAGTATATTAGCCCTTGAACTGACAAAGGGGCCTCATTTGTTCAACAAATTTCTTTAGAATTACTTTAGTAGACATTTTTGTCTTTTCAACTGTAAGAAACGACCCAATAATACAAAATATATCTTTAGGAAAGCATTTTAAAAAGTCTAGTCGAAATTGAAAAAAAATGAGGCATGCGGCAACATCATCCTCTTTAAAATGCAACAAATTTGAACTCCCGAAAGTGAATTATTTTAAAGAAATAACCAACTTTGTAAAATCCACCTGAGCTAGCTATTACCAGAGCAACATCGTGTGACTCATTCATACACCCGAGATCGATAGAAGGCATTATTAAATAAATTATTTCACTCACTAGTAGGCATTACGTTCTGATAAATGTTTTGTTTCATGAATGAACTAAGCAAATAACAAAAAACAGAAACTCACTAGTTTTATACGGAGGCTCGTCCCATTTGTTACCCACACATTTCAAACTCCAGTAAGGAAGATCTTTCTGTGGCCAATTAAACGGCCTTTCTTCATTAGTTCCGAAGTTAGCTGGTTCATTCATGTCCTGTCAAAATACAAAATGCACTCAGAAGCAATACTTTTCACTTAGAAATACATGTAGCAATCACTGTGAATACACAATGATACAATAGATTTGTTTGTTTGTTTGATTGGGGTTTACCGTTGTACTCAAGGGTATTTCACTTATATGACAACAGATTGTCCACTTCACAATATTCCTTGCCTAATTACGGTAGAAAACCTCATAAAAACCACCCCCGACGATTGCCGGAGCCACATCTTGTGACCTACTCATACTTGAGGGTGACAGACAGACTGGATCCTGTGAACGGTACATCAAAGTAGGCGTTAGAAAGCGCACTGGCTAACCAGTTAGCCACGTCCACGGCCTATGATAGAATAGAAGACAGACACATGACACAATGCAGGGTGCAAAATGAGAGACTGTTCAACGGTTTGGTTTTTTGGTGAGGGGGGGGTTGTGTTTCACTCAGATGAAGTAGTGAAGCTGGTTCGGTCTTGCCACTTTTTAGCTCAAATACCACCAGCAAACAGGCAGCACCCTGCAATTAACTGCTATAAGGTATTTACTAACACTGACTATTGCTCTTTCATTTAACCAATAACAGTGGAATAGGCTCAGCCTAACACAGAGTAAAATACAAAACAATTTATATGTCTAAAAGAGACAAAGAGGAGCTACCTCTTCAAAAGATAGAATTTGTTTGTTTTTCATTGGGGTTTAACACCATACTAAAGGTCATTTTGGCGTGCCAGCCGAATGGGTGAAGGAAACCGCTCTGACAACAAAGAAAAGACAGGACAGCTATGCCTCGAATACAAAGACACCGCAAACAGATCATCTTCATGATGCCTCAGAACTCTGAGAGCAACTGGAAAACAGTTTAAAGGGAAAAATTATTTTCAAATACTTACAACCCAAAGTCCATCAAAAGTCAGAGTATTATTATGAAGCTCATCAATCAATTCCTTCCAAACAACAGATGTATTGGTTTTAAAAAAGTCTGGAAATACTGTTTTACCTTTTGGCCATACCTGTAATTTTGGAAAAGAAAGTTAATTTTGCTTTGTTCGATGATTCTTTATTTAATTGACCTATGTAAACAACATGTAAATCTTCTTAACAGGACAGGAGTTGCAATGGTTATTGGGGTTTGGGACAAACTTATTATTTTCCCCATATATGCAGCATGACAGATAGGCGGATTGATTTGCTGGCATTTAACAACATGATAGTCTTCCAACTGAAGGTCTCGGAGTCAGACACTAATAACAGAGTGGTTTAATGGTGGATTGATTGATTGATTGATGTTTTACGCTGTGCTTAAGGATATTTCACTTATATGACAGCAGTGCATTCCAAATTGACACTAGCATAACCAAGATGTGAAGCGTTTTGCATAATGTTGGAAATAAACTTTTCCTCCATTGCTACGTCAAGGCACATTGCTACTCTTAAAACAAACTGCCCCTAGCCAGAGGGCAGTCGTTTCATGGTGGAGAATTAGTTTAGAGAGCACCAGAACACAGGAAGCTCCCTCGAAACCACAGGCCGAAATAGCTAGTGAGGAAATCTGTTCATACAATATTGACCGTTGAAACACGTTACAACATACTGACAACACACTTTATAATCATGATATTATGGCAATATGATAGAGTTATCATTTTCAATTGGAAATAATTATCACTTGCAGCTGATTTCTCAATTAATATCTTCAAATGGAGATCGAGTTTAAAAGGGTACCAGCCCACAGGCTTTAGTCGGGCGAAATAGGGCTCAGTGCCACTATAGTGTTAATGGTTAAAAAAAACCTAGTTTTTACATAAACAGCATTTTTCTTCTAATTTATATCACAAGCCCCCTGTTGGGGGTTACATCTAAGTTAATTGAATTAAATTAATTCACCAATAATTGAATTAAATTGAATTAATTGAATTAATGTTATACGGTTTGTTTGTTTGATTGGGGTTTAACGTTGTACTCAAGGGTGTTTCACATATAATATGACTGATTGTCCACTTCACACTGTTCCTTGCCCTATTATGGTGCAAAACCGTGAGGAAACCTCGTAAAAACCACCCTCGCGATTGCCAGAGCCACATCTTGTGACTCACTCATATACCTGAGGGTCGACAGACGTCCTTAATCGCGTGAACGGTAAATTGAAGCAGGCGTTAGAAAGCGCACTCGCTAACCACTACGCCAAGGGGCCCCCAAGTTTAGATTATATAGGTTAACTCCTTGTTCGTCTGTCTGTCACACTATACAGCTTCAGTGCTTTTTTAAATTTTCACAAAGCTTATTATTAACTGGATTTAATATAAATTTAGTGTGAACTTTTCTTTTGATAATTTACAAAATTACAAGCAATTGTGTCATATTTTCACAAAGTGATGGGTATCCTGATTTCTACCATTTCGTATTTCAAAGTTGAATTAGTGGTGGAATGTTGTACTGCTTTGCCTTGTTTTCTAAATGTTGTATGTAATCACTCTCGTCAGGGTGAAAATTATAACCATAAATAAAGTGGTAATATACAGCTACTTACATAGCCTAAAAGTGCTCCATACTGATCCGTACTATTGGCTGGTGGGTCAAATACATTGCCATTCTCATCAACCAATGGCCATTTAATATTTGCATCGGCTGCTGCCATTCTCTCATAGGGGGGATAGCTTGTTTCATTTGAGATGAGAGCAGGGTCCTTTAAACAAACAAAAAATTAAAAATAGTTTGACGGCATTAAGACATAAACATTTTAACAAAAACTATTGGATAGACTAAAGTTTTGATACTCCTGCCTGCATGATTTCCTTTGGATGATGAGGTACGTGTAGACATACATGTATGTACTATTGAAGTATTGTGTTATATGGTAAAATGAAAAGTGGTTAACCAAAAATTATCAGTTGAAAATCTAAAGCAACCAGTATTGTTTCTTAGTGGTTTCAATTTCTACCTGGTCTTAATTAAGTTTGATTGGGGTTAAACGTCGTACTCAAGGGTATTTCACTTATATGATGCCGGATTGTCCACTTCACACTATTCCTTGCCCTAGTCTGGTGGAAAACCGAGAGGAAACATCGTAAAAAAACCCTCTGCGATTGCGAGAGCCACATCTTGTGACTCATATACCTGAGGGTTGACAGGCGGACTCGATCCTGTGAAGGGTACATCGTAGTAGGCGTAAGAAAGCGCACTTACACGCTAACCACTACGCCAAGGCTGCGAGCCCGGTCTTAATTAAGGATTATTTATCCTGACTTTGGATGCTTTCAAACACATTTTACAAAAGTAGAGATAGTGTGATATAACGGTTTGTTTGTTTGAATGATATTGACGGATTGTCCATTTCACACTGTTTCTTGCTTAAATACAGTGGAAACTGGAAAACCCAGAGGAAACCTCGTAAAACAAACCACCCAGCTATTGCCGATGGGACTCAACCCATGGACATTGATTGAAAATAGAATTAGTAAGCAGACAGGCTAACCAGTAAGCCATGACTGGGTGCTGTGATATAAGCTTAAAGGGACATAACTATGAAATATTTTGTAGTTGTGAGTTGGCACGTCTCTTTGTACAATATTGTTACCAGTCATTAATATATACAGACAAAATGGTTACAGAATCCATTTTGCTTATTCTATAAACTGAAGTACAATTTATAGGCCTACTGTCCGGTTTAAGAATTTTTTTTCTTAAAAAAATATGCTGATAAATCAGCTGTAGCACTTCACTTGGATTATATGGTCATTTTCTCGGTGTTTGATGCTATACTGAATATAATTTCTGAGTACCTGGTGAATGCTGATGGACTCTCTATTCAATACTGGAAACTAATGTAGCTACTAAAAGTCACTAAACACATGTACATTGCATGGGGACTTTGGATTGACTGTAATTGGGTGAAAAGCAAGAGATGCATCCATAGCAAACGAACACACTGGTGACCGACAGTGTTTTCGAACAATGACGTCAGTTCCGCTGTGACTAATTAAAGGCTATGCTAATTCCATTGCAAGTGGAATATGGATGGTTGTCTTTGAAAATATGCAATAAATATAATAAGTTTAGGTCGGAAAACAGTTGTCTTTTCTTTTAAGGTTATTTCACTCATATGATGGTTAGACAGCCCATGGGGAAGGAAACCAGCCCTGATACTACTGGAATCAAACAAAGATAACACAAGAACTTCAACAATAACACCACAAACAAATCGATTTAGTGTTGTACCCTTAACCCTGAGAGCACCAGGCCAACAGGAGGCTCCCTCCAACAACCAGCATACACGTACATGTAGCTTCCAATAAATTAATTCAAGCAAGCCAGTTAACTCACCAGTATAATAATAATCCTCATTCCTTTCTGTTGTAGCTCTGTGAAATAATCGTTCAGTTAACTCACCAGTATAATAATAATCCTCATTCCTTTCTGTTGTAGCTCTGTGAAATATTCGTTCAGTTAACTCACCAGTATAATAATAATCCTCATTCCTTTCTGTCGTAGCTCTGTGAAATATTCGTTAAGTCCGGAGAAGTTTTCTGTGTCTAATGTGAAGTCTTTCCTCTCCTCCATGTGGTCAATGTCCGCATACTGAACATCCTGTACAATAATATACAAATACTCTGTAAATGACACTCAAAAGAACAAAAAGTGTCCAAATTTTAATTTACATCAAAATCAGATGCTTTTGATGGCGACAAGAGTGTATGTAGGTGGTAGAAAATTTTGGACTCAACTGGCAAAAGTTTAAGTTATAACTCTAATGGTGCTCTAATGGTCATCCTTAGATCATTTCATATTGACGAGTTTAAGAGACAATGACAATATAGGTTTCAATGCCTCAGATTTGTTCGTTATCTAAACACAACAATAAAGAATATGTTAAGAGTTTTTCTGTGGTGCAAAATAACGTTCCTGCATTGCTCACTAAAGACTTTGGTGGGAACATTCTGTCATGTCCACCTGGTTACAACCGACACAAGGCATACATGTATGTGTAATGAAATCATTAGTTAATTGATTAATTTTGTTTTACGCCATACTAAAGGGTATTTTACTTATAAGACACTGTGTTTTCCAACGATATTTAACACTGCATAATCAAAATGTGAAGTGTTTTCATAATACTGGAAAGTTAATTTTCCTCCACTGCTAAGTAAAGACAGCATTGCTACTCTTAAAACAACCTGCCCTTAGCCAGAGGGCTGAAATCATTGGAAGGCAAATTACATACGGTAATTTTTGTGATGATTGTCTCTTGGACACAAGTTTTGTTGCAGTCAAGTAAATAAAAATACGCACTATGACATAAAACATCTCTCTTGATATCTTGAACCAGCACTTTGTTCATAAACAACTGAAGGGAACCATATCAAGTAACTGAACGATAAAAGCACAGCATAGAAAACAGATTGTGCAATATACATTTACACGGTAAAAACAGATTTCAGGTTATGTTTTGGTTAAATATCTTTCATCACTTGACATCTGTGGTAACCTATTGCGACTTTAAAAAACGTAAAAATATAAACTTTACCAGTGGTATATTTGCAGCGACCGTTCTATCCACAGCTTTCTGTAAATTTGTTATATTATTGTAACCATAGCGACAGAGTTGAAATCCCAAGGCCCAATATGGTGGCATCATAGGTCTACCAATTAACTGTAAAGATAAACATTTAACATTTTATTGGATACAGCACTATCGGTACTCTTTAAAATTTTCTCGTGAACTTTAATAAAAGAATTCGCTTTCAGATATGGTAAGACTGATTTACAAACTGTGTGGCAAATACTAATAAAAAAGGTAGTAGGAGTACATGATCAGACGATAATCTCACTCAAATCATTCACCAGCGGCCCGTTGTTCAAAGGTCTGATAACTTTAATAACATGCTGTTAGATTTGTTTTTTTGTTTGATTGGGGTTTAACGTCATACTCAAGGGTATTTCACTTATATGACAACAGATTGTCCACTTTACACGGCTCGTTGCCTAATAACAGTGGAAAACCGAAGGGAAACCTCGTAAAAAATGCCAGCCCGAGTACCAAAGCCGCATCGTGTGACTCACTCATATACCTGATGGTGGACAGACAGACTCGATCCTGTTAAGTAGGATTAGTAAGCGTGCATGCTACCACTAAGCCACGGCCACGGGCCCAAGGTACATCAGAGTTGGATTAACTCTTTGACTGCTGCGTAAGAGTCCAACTCAACTTTTATTTACTAACATTTCAAAGCTTTGTTTACTTGTGATGGGTTGAATTACACTGTATTTTGTAGTCCAGGAGGGTGTGGTACCTCTGGAAACATGGGAAGACACAGAGTGGAATG
>JARDVA010143257.1:0-10919 GCA_030265315.1 Mopalia swanii | reverse complement strand
ATAAGTCGATGCCATATTTAAGTATATTTAATGGTAACCTTTCAATTGATATAGGGGTTATTGCAGCCCGGAGTATCACTTTAAGTTTTTCTTAAATCTATATCATATTTACGGTTGCGAACAGACACACACTAAAAGTACTTTTGATGCAGTAATTAAATGACATTATACCCAACAACCCAACGTCACACGCGTTACCACTGTACCTTTTTTAGCTTTTGTGAGATGGTTTTAATTTAGTCAAACACATATTCTTTAATTAATGTATTAACAATAACATTTACTAAATATGGACAGTTTAAGAATATTAAACAAGTTTGTGTACTTGTATTACTGTCGGAATCGTCTGGTCTGGTAGAATGTTTATATCCCTTTGTCTGGTCTTTTAAGTTACTTATTAACCATTGTGGATTTAATAGCAACAGTTATTTTGTTGACATTGTGATCTCAGGTATCACATTGTTAAATCTAAATTTAAACTGCCAACAGGGTTGTGCCTTAGGTCTGAAAGTTTCAGACAAAAATAATATTGACCGTTTAGGTTGTCTGTTGTTGTATATGTCTCTTGGTTATTTTGCAGGCCGAACGTGAATTACAGATCCTGAGGGAAGGGGCTCAGGCAGTCGTCCAATGGACAATGGAGAAAATCATGATTGTACGTTTGTAATTTCGTTATTGATTTGTTTTGTTATTACAACTATAACATTGTGGAAATCTCTATGTCAGCTCATTATGAACTGCCCTTGCTAGC
Organism: Mopalia swanii; assembly: GCA_030265315.1. Taxonomy (NCBI): domain Eukaryota; kingdom Metazoa; phylum Mollusca; class Polyplacophora; order Chitonida; family Mopaliidae; genus Mopalia; species Mopalia swanii. The sequence continues at coordinate 10,168 of JARDVA010143257.1, read as the reverse complement.
TTGATTTAAGGTCGATTCACTTTAGTTCCATACAGACAAATGTAAAACACGGCAATGGTATCACACTAAATTATAGTAACATTTAGTCATTCGCCTATACGACATTCAATAATTGTTGACATTTTGCCACGCCAGAGTCCTTACATGCACTGTCCTCATCACTCCGTACACCATGCGATCTTCGACAGCTTTTACATATGAACTTAGTCAAGTTAAGTTGTTTCCCTTTTTTGTTCAGACTATTACTTAAACTTTGCGTTCTCTTAAACTAACGAAAACTCGCAGGATGGTGAACATATGGCGGTTATAGGCTTCCGACGAACATAATACACGATTTTGTTACAACTTGCATACATCTATCCCTGTCGAACGTGGCGAAGACACTACAATAACGAGAACAACGCTATGTTTGGCCGATTGCACATTTTGTTTTGGTCTATAAAAATATCTAATGTTGTGATAAAGTTATCTGTATTTGAGACTTGTCTGGCGAAAATACAAACTATCCTAAATTGTTCACTTATTCGTCTGTCCGTTTTTTTGTATGATACTAGTTAAGTCGTGCGAAGAGACCCTAGAGCTTAAGTTAAAGATGACTAAAACTGGCTACATGAACCACTATAATGTGTAGTCATTTTGGAGAATCCAAGAAAAAAAGGGGGCTCGAATAAGTATTGAAGATAAAGTGGCATTCATACCTTTCCCACATTTCCCATACTATCAAAAATCCTGATGAAAACAGCAAGGGACGGTTAAATGTTTAACTGACTGAAAAGTGCCTTTTTTTTTAACTAAAAATGAATTATTGTCAAAACTCAAAGTAGTATATTGCAAATACACTATTCTTAACCTCAAACGTGATTGAAATTTAATGATAATAAGTAAAATTGTTTCAGTAGAATTTTCGTAACGATTAACTTATTGCGACCTTGCATTTGGCAGGATAACGTCCCAAATATCCTTAAGTCTGTAGATGAGGATCCTGTTGGCGGACGAGGTGATGATGGATCAGAAGGTAGAGTAACTTATAGATTTACCCTGGGATCAGTATGTAGAGGGATTAGAAACGCCACTACCCTTTAAATCAGCGAACCATGAATGTGTTACTTGGCTAGCTTGTTCCAATCGACCCATTGGCCGAGTTTGTTAAACATATGAAGTCTGCTCAGTTGGCATGTACAGTGAAGGGAGTGCTAGTTAGGGCTAGGACTGAGTAGACTTCATATGTCTGACCAACACGCCCATTGTGTTGTTTGGAACAATCTAGCGGAGTAACACATTCACGATTCTAAGGTTAGCGGCGTTTCTAATCCTCAACATACTGATCCCAGATTTACCTCATATGAGGCTTTCTCAAATTGGAATATGATTCTTATCTGTTAGCATACTTTTCGTCATGTTAATCTATTAAAAATATACTTGGTCAATAGATGTTTTTTACTGCAATGCCATAATGCACTTGAATACATTCCTACCAAAGCTGTACCTTAAACTTTGCATCAACCAACGAATTGTTATTTTGCAGGCCAAGATTCTGGGTCGTTTGAGAAGAAGGTTGTCATTTCGAGTGAAGCGCCTAGCGAAGAAGCATTTCAAACAGAGGAATCCACAGTTAAGTTCACCACATTAGTGGATTCGGCGTCTGATATCCTAAGCGGTGAAGATCTGTCTGAAACCCCAAGGGCTTCTACTACTGACGTCGCCCAGACTGCAGCCAATCTGGAGCTCCGAGGCAAATCTCTGACTGTTCTGAAGCACAGTTTCATGAGACTGGAACAAGACCTACCGGAAGACACCGTCATGGAAACACGACAAGCACTGTCAAATCTAAACCTTCTGTTAGATGATATTTTAAATGATAGATGCTCTCGGTATGAATTGGAACAGATTGTGGAATATGCAGCAGGTCGAAAGGAATCCAACACTAACAACATTGTAGACATAATTCTTGAAAACGTTTTGAGCGATCTGAAAGAGGGACGATTTGCTGCCGACAGCCTTACGCGTCTCGTTATTCCGTTAGTTAATGAACTAGAAGGGGAACAGATGGTTACAACCAAGCCCCCAGTCGATGCTCAGTATTTATTGCTCAGCAACATTATGAATCAGTTTGTGGACTCTTCTTTGGCGAACAATCAACTAAAGTTCCTGGTAGACCAAGTAACATCGTTGTTCAGAGGACCAGAGCTAGATATCAGTTCCAAACTATTACAACAGCCTATTCAATGTTTAATTAATGGAGGTCCATCCACAAAAGACAACATTGTCATTTGCAAAGCGTTGGCTGGAAAGGTTTTGAAAGATTTAGTTTATTGGATGGGCGTGGGTGAAAAAAAAGATCCACAGGTCATTACCACTGTTGTTTGTAAGTCCCTCACAGCACTTGGGGAGCATATGTCTGAAGACGCTCAGAAAATACATGATCTGTTCGGCATTTCAGTCATTGCTGATAACATTTTGGATAATGCTATGGAGAGTGTAGCACTAGAGAGTGTAGCACACGAAGGACCTGAGAATGATAAACTTGCCGAACCCTGTGTTTCTCTGCTAGTACACTCTGTAGTTAAGGAGAGTCTAGCCTTTGCCAACCCCTTGCAAAATTCGCAGCTATTTGGGAAAGACATACAGCCACCTCTTACCAAAATCTTATCAAATGTCTTTTCTCACTCTGCTACCTCAACTAACCATCTAAATCCAGACGAGAGAGAAGCTTTGAATTTTAGCCAGGCCTTCCTCGCGGATGTTATGAGACATTTTGCAAACATCATATCAAAATCTAAATCGTCAACGATTTTAACTTGCATCACAGAAGAGGAATACTTGTGGGCCAAAACTGTAGTAGAAGATGTTTTCAGAGAAATGTCTCGACAAATGTCTAGTTATAACACAAATGAGAAGCCCCTAACCATTGAACCAGGCGGGTTGATGGAACAGATCGTCATAGAAATGGACGAATATTCAATCTTGACATTCCCTTCACCACTAGGTCAGAATCTTCTCCCACACGAGGTTTCCCATATCAGTTTAACATCGGTGGTGGAAACTATGAAGCGGATGGTTCGTCTATTCCCTCCCCACAATACTACTAAGAAGAACAAAAAAGCAAGAGAGATTGTATCCGAATCATTCAGAAATATGTGGGTTAACTCTGAAATATTCAAAACAACAAGCACAGCCTCGTTTGCAAAACGAATTGCAAACGAGATGCAGAGGCAGTTTAGAAGCTGTGACAGGAAGGACAAACAGTCTATTGGAACCAATTGTAACGCAACTCCACATCCTATCGTTATCAATACCATCATAGATTTGAAGGAAATACTCGCTGGTTTTGTAGACGATACAGATAGTGTTGTCGCCTCTCTTAAATGTGTTAATCATGAGACCAAATCCATCATACGCGACACAATAACCCACTTAGCGGAAAGCATGACACAAACTGAACAAGGACCCGAACATGCTGAAATCACAGAGGTAGACACTAGACATATGATAGTATGTGAATCCCTCAGACTACTTATGCAGACAATGCTTCTTAGTGCAAGTGTTGTGCAGGATTGTGGTGATTTAGAAAGTTCATATGCAGCCAGTCACTATGTCAGACAAACTCTACAACATTTGTCGGAGGCTATAATGCGAAGTTTAGACGAAAAGAAGCATACAATAAACCCAAACGACACCAAGACATTAGAAGAAATAGCAAAGATTCTTTCAGAATCATCTATCGCCATTGGAGACAAACAAAATCTGACTGAAAGAAAGGAATTGAAGAAGCTAACAGCAATAATAACTAACAAGTCAAATACTTCCCCAAACAAATTGTCAAAATCAGAAGCAGAGCTTGTTTTCAATGTCTTAGACGATATAGTGGACAATATGTTTTCAGATCTTTCGAAAGAAGGTAAACAGAACGCAGATACTTTGGTATTGGCGGGCAGAATCGTAAATGATATACTTACCCATGTGAGTCATACAATGACATCAAAAAAGCAATCAGAGATAAACGTGTGTCATTTACAAACACTCACTAACTCTTGGTCAACAATTTTTGGATATGTCGCTACTTATAAATTCAAAGGATATGGAGTGATTTCCGGAAACATCGTCAAAGAACTGTTGAATCTGATAACATCATCATCAATTTATGGATCAAAATTCTGTGGTTCTTCACAGTGTCACATTGTTATGTCAGCTGTTGCTAACATCTTCAACAGGTTGGTATTTACGGCTATGTCGTTCGTACAGATTGATTCTCACTGGGTTGATTTCGAAATTCTAGATCATCTTTCCGGACACATTGCAGATGACAAACTGTCACTCAGTGATCTTGATGATATAGCCATATCAATTTTATCGTCCTTTACAATATCCACACTTCCCTTTTTGAATGCAAACATTCAGATCATGATGAGAAAATTTCTTGTGAAGTTAATGAAGAAAGTAGGTGAGGACGTTGAAAACGGAAGGTTGACGGAGGCAGATTTGTGTCATATAAGTAAACAAGTAGAGGAAGAGGACTTTCCTGTGGATGTACAGTACATTATTCAACAGATTATAGACAAAACCAAATCTAACCAAATCGGCGAGTCTAGATTATATGAATGCCTGGGAGTTTTGCTAGACTTTATTTCAAAAGCTGGATCCCCTTTCAGCTGTAAGAACAGTGACGCTCTCTCGGATTTTATCGAAACAGTTTCTAACAAATTAGATGCCAATGGATTAACGAAAGATGACGAGATTTTCATAGCAATTGGAATGTTCAAAGTTGTGTATGCCATGAATATCGATGACTGTGAATATCAATTCTCACTCCCGTCGTTCATGGCTGTCATGTGGTCAGTTACACAACTAAACAGATTTACTCTAGAAATTGAGGACGAATGTCTACCATGTTCTGCCGCTATTCATGTTGTACATGTCTTATCAACCGCCTTCGATGAGAATGGCTTAGAAAAACCCGACCCAGCTTCATTTCAAACAGAGGAATCCACTCGCCTTATCCCTGCATACAAAGATATTTTGTTACAAATGTTAAACCGATTGTCTGATGGATCAGTAGGGAAAAGGTTTGCTCGAAAACTCTCTTTACTGTTTGAGCATTGCAGTAAGCAGGTTCCAGTGATAGATGTAGCTGTTCCTTTTCTGTGGAAGGAAGTTTACACTCTTCTTGCGGAAGTAACAAAATCTGTGGCAACACAACTTGGATCTGGTGTATCAACAATGATGTCCTTCGGACCTATTCGGATTTCGTGTAATCCGAACAACATATCAATTATGGCGAAATGTGTTAACCTATACCAGCTTGGTATTGACAGGGAACATCCTTCAGTACGTCATGTTGTTACTGTTGCTCTGAATTCTTTAATGACATGTGCAGATTTTGGGTCACAAGACGACGAGACGGTGCATTCCCCATTGTCCCTTATGGCACAGGATGTAGTTGATAATGTTTTACTGAATCCAAACTCCCAGTCAACGGTCACAGATTTATCGCAGGAATGTAACCAATCTCAAGAAACGCAACCACAGCTCGACCAAAACGCACAGTTAAGAACAACTCTTGTCTCATTGTCTAAAACCTATCGAAAATTGAAAGAAGTCATTTTCCACCCATCGGCGTATGTACGGCACTATGCTGGATTAAATGTCAGGAGAGCTCTTCTTAGTTTAATTAAGGACATAGATTTGCAACGCTTCCAAATAGATGATAGCGGAGACCTCATGAGCTCCTTAATGAAGTGGTGGAATGAACACAAATCTACGTATGAAACAAGTCAGTTTGATAACAGAACCAAAGAGGCTTTAGTAACTCTTGTTGATCAGTTGAAAAGTGAGTCTAAAATTATTGGGCCTCCAAGAAAGAACGAACATTATGCAACAGTTAGAATAACGGAACAACGCGTAAGGGCATTTATGAAGCGTATACAAGAAGAGAACCCCGACTTACTGAAGACGATCTCTCAGCAAAATACAGCTTCAGCGTGCTCTATAATCGCAAATGATTTGGTGGGAAATATGCTTAACACACTTGACACCCAGCTTTCACAAGAATCTATCTGCTCCTCCACTGATGGGGCCATTGCAGACCTGGTAGACGACACACTGAAGCAACTCCAATTGGAACAATACACAGACTACATAGCGGAAAGAGTTACCGCCGAAATACTGGGAAATATATCATACAGCGAGAACGACGCTGATATGATAACAGTAGCTAAAGTAAAGTCATTCCTTTTGCCCTATGAAACAAAAGATACACCCAAGGCTCTATCCAGTCATAATTTACAAAAATCGTCCTGTTCTGGTCTTAACGAATTCGTGGAGTCTTTACTGGAAGATGTCAAAGAAAAATGTCAGAAATCAGATTCGGCAGAAAAGATCATTGAAAGTTTAATGCAATCAATACAAATAGACAATGCTAATTCTGAGGTAGCGGGAAAGATGATAGAAAGCCTTATAGCTTTTCTGAAAAAGGAATCCACTCATAGCTTGGACGCTAATTCCGATTACCCACTCACCATGGATCCATCAGAACTTGCACGAAAAGCAGTGGATTCTGTATTACGGCTCATTGCTGCTGGCGTCGCTAACGGACAGTTGAGTGGCAATGACAGTCAAGTACAAACTGGTCAAGGTCCAGTAACTGAGCAACCGGACATTGTTATAAAAACATGTAGCGTAGAAAATAATGGCGAAACGGAAGAAGTATGCCTACGATCTGAAGTTCCCCCATCCGTCATGGCAGCAGATATGGTAGATTCCATGGGTAGTCACCTCCAAACTGACCAAGAGAGTGAAGAAGATATTACTGTCAAATCGAACACAGTCTCGAAAATTGCTGATATCGCTGTCCAGTCGTTGGTGGACATGTTAGAGTCCAGCGAACCGAGTGAGTTGACGAAAATGGACTCATTTGTAAAGAAGATTGAAGGAAAAGACTCAGATCTGATAGCCGCGATATCTGCCAAATCTCAAATATTGTCCCCGTCGGCTTCGGTCACAGAACCTGTTGTTCACATGATTATTGCGGCCCTAGAAAAAGAGCCAAACACTGAACCAGTTGGAACAACAACCGCCTCTACAACATCTGATATTGCGGCTGAAGTTGTTTCATCCATCATAAAGTTGATGAATAGATCCGTGTCTCCTGATAATTCTTCAAAAAGACCAAAATCAGCTCAAATAGCTGTGCAGTCCTTAGTAGATGCTATGGAAAGAGACTTACAAATAGCACAACAACTACAGCGATCGACAGAGACAAATGTTGATTTAGCTAGTTATATAACACAACAAGCAACTAGTACCATACAGAGAGTGAAGGACATTCTTTTGCGCATAATTCAAGATGTGTCTGCAAGTCACTTGACAACAGACCAGATTGAAAACATCGCTTCTACAGCTGCTGGAGAAATGATGAAAACCTTCACATTTGAACCATTGTCAAATGCCAAAACATCCACCTGTTCATCACCTATTGTTAATGAAGCAGTGAAGACCTTAGTAAAAGATATAGAGGATGGATATTACAACAAAGATAGTGGTGTTAACACTTATGCTGGGAAGGAAAGTAACCTTCTTGAAACTAAACCCGACCAGCCAACTGACTCTGAGGATGATCCCAAGCAAATATCCGATAAAACCAAAAGCGCCGCCCATGGCTCTCCGGAAGAGTCTATGTCAGATCTCATCAAAGATGCCTTGAACTACATTCTTCTTGACGTAAAAACTGCATCCGTGGAAGCATCTGATGTCTTTGAATCGGCCAAAACTAGAATGCAACAAGGTAACAATAAAGACAGAATACAGACGTGGATTTCCAACAATCAAACGCTAGAAAATGATTGTAATTTGACAGAACTGATTGCGAAAGAGACCCTAAGAACCACTTCGACGCTAATTAAGGAAGATGCAATACCAAAGTCTGACATACACATTTTAGCGGAAACGATGCGACAAAGAAAGGGAATTGAAGCTTGTGACGACAATGGGGTGGACACTTCAGAGCTGACAAAGGAGCTGGATACATTATTACTAGCTGTTGAAAGGAAGGGGCTAACATGTGACCTGACACATACCCTTGTTAAAACAATACTGAATATTGTCGTTGAAGACACACAGCAAACTACGTCAGGATCTTCAAAGTGTGACGTAGCCACATTCCTATCCAAGATACTCTGCCATCTCCTAACTAGTACTGACACTATTGAGGATGACGAAATGTCCGAAACTGCAACAGAGCGAGATTCTTTTGTGGGCATGGTCGTCACCCCCAATGAAAATATCGACCATCCCGTCACAGATGTTAAAATAGAGCCGACTCAATGTGGACAACCCTTACATGTTGACACAAATGTCACTTCAAATGCCTTGTCTGCAATCTCTATACGTGGACATTCCAAGATAGTGAACCCACACGAGCCAATCGCCAGGAATTCTTTCAGAGACCTCCACCACCCAGATGTGGTGAGAACAGAGGTACTCAGCCATGATAAACCAGAGGTCGTGGAGGCCAAACTTGAGTGGGTTGCTCAGCAGAATTTACATCGAGTAAACACGCATGCTAACGTCGACTTAACTACTATTGCCGAGTCAGATCCTGTCAAATCGTGTAGTAGTTCCAGTGACGCCTCCTCTATTGAGGACATTGACGGAAAATTAGAAAACATCATTACACTTTCATCGAAAGACGATATCCCTAGCCTCAAACCTACGCCTAAAGTATCACTTAAATCGCAAGACTCGATTACCGTCCGTTCAAACACCAACGCTAACTCACAAAAATTAACAAAATTGAGAGCACACAATACTAAAGTGGCTTACTTGGGGAATGTGCCCAAGAAAAAAATAAAAGCGGACGTGGCGGCTACGATAAGCCCATTTAGACCAAAGAGTAAACTGAACAGAGTGAACGAGCTATCACGCCCAAAGACCAATACTCCTTCTGGAAGACGGAAAATAGGTAGGCCTACTCCTCCATGTTTCGCTACTTCACCTTTGAACAGCCAACATTCTCCATTTCCTGCCAGAATTGCCCAAAGTCCAATAAACCTACTAAGAAATGGACCTAGAAGTAAAAAGGAGTCAACCGTATCCTGCCCGGCAATACTGTCACAAAAACATAAGCGAATGTCGGATAAATGTTTGGAAAGAAGCGATACAGAATTTAAAAGAATGGAAGAACCCACTAGAGTTAAGTCCCTTTGTGGTTCACACAGTACAAAAGTCACAGTTCGCCAACTTAGGTCAGATGACATATAAAATGAATTCTATTACGTCATATTTTAACAGCAATTATATCTATCATCATAAATGACTAGCATTATATTCATGTAATAAATGTATTGCGATATTTTTTTTATACAATAATGGAAATTTATAATGCAATTTTAGCTCACTAAAACATTTTTCGTTTTCTGTGTGTTAAATAAGAATGAAATCTGTATAACTTTTTTTCTTCTTGACTAATATAAATATACTATATATTGACACTAATACCACTTCAGTTATCTACTATATATAACCCAATTTTATTTCATTTGGAGGATCCGCGATCTGGGATATGTTAACACTCTACCAGCGTTATTGCCTCGAAAACAAGGCTCATGCATAATGCAAATGTAAAATTAATACAGTACCTTTCATTTTTGTAAAGTAATCATTGGCGTAATATTTATAAAACTGTCGAAACTCGATCTGTAATTTGTCATTAAGCTGAGTGTTACCATGTCCCAGATGACTGGCAATTAAATTGACCTGACGGACCGTTGAAATTGGAAAGACGTTGGCCTCGCTCGTACTTTGGCGGAGTTAAACCTTCGATATACAGGAAGTACTACTCATATTATTTTACGCTTTTCGGAGTTACGGACTCCTGGTTATTAAAAATAGCATACAGGAGGTTGGTCTGTGTACCATTTGTTTTTACTTTTAAAGACATTAAAGACAGGAGATAAATTAGTTCGTACTCAGCTGTGGTGAAAGGAGTGGACAATAGCAAAATGACAAGACTAATACTTTGTGTATGTTCGATTCCTTTTGGATACCTTTCTCGATATGGGAACGAAAGCCGATTGTATATAAACACAATGAGTTACAGTCATTCACTTGGCTCCAAATCTAGAGGTATTGCGGAAAGCAGTAAAATTGTAACTTAAATAGGAAGACTTTTCAA
>JARDVA010143146.1:0-10920 GCA_030265315.1 Mopalia swanii | reverse complement strand
CGACCTGTCAGATAAACTAGAAATAAAGTCAGGAGGAAATCATTATGGTACACTAAAATCTGTTTCTCTACAATATTTAAATTTTCACAAAAAAGCGGTATTGGTTCTTCCACCATTAAAATAATGATATGTAACCAGTGTCTATTGGACGTGTAGACACTCTGCTGTCCTGCAATTCCATTGTGATATGAGACGGTCTTTCAAGTTGCAAGGGCGGCTGCAGTAAATCCTTGGGGTGGGGGCTAGGATCCCATTACTCCGCCCAAAATGCCTGCACTGTTAGAAAATGGAGGGGCTCAGCCCACACACCCATTAACCGCCAGTCTCTTGCATCAGTTTATTGGAAAGTTTCATTCATTACCCTAAATAAAGGGAATCATTTATGAGTGAGTATTACTAACTGGCTACTTCCCATTGTAAGGGTCGAAATGCGTAGGACGAGCCGTTCGCATTTCTACCCTTGCTACAATTAGCGGCAAACATGTGGACAATTGTAGAAACGATCAGCCAATCGGAAAGACGTTTACATGTCAAAGTCTATAACAAACAAGCTTGGTGCCACTGTAAATTAACGTGTCTGTGATTTTTTTCTTGTCCGGACAAGGTAATGCATGGGGCCATGGAGCTGTAAATTAAGCTCTTTACAGCCCCATGATGAGATTAAGTTTGTGTGTGTATATAACATGTAGGCCTATAGCCTATATAGTCATTCTGTGTTTAGAATGCCTCTTTCAATGTGTTGCCATTCTGTCACTATGTTTTGTCAGTCTAAACATTATGTTTGTCGTTATAATCAGTCTGTATGCTTGTCGTTTTAATCTGTTTGTTCCTTAGATATAGCCTATCGTCACGTCGCGTCAGTGTAGGCCTACTATATGTTTTCACAGCTACGTTCTATGATAGTCCCATTGTATGATTAGTTAATGTCAATTCAACCCAGCTCTAGTCTTAACATAGCTACCATTAATAAATTTAACCGTATACGTATTTGCATGGTTTAAGAAGAGGCAAACCGACAGGCACTCATCATTCGCCTGAATGAAGCCGCCACAGAAATAATACATTTAGAAAAATTAAACCAGTCCAATTGCTATTTGGAACGCTTAATGAGATTTTGTGCTGCAACATCGACTACACTAATTTGTCGGCATGATATTTTCTCCGCAACACTCATACAGGTCTCTCGTTAACCACCTTGAAATTTTCAGGAACAGGAGGAGACTTTTTTTTCTAAACCGAAAATTGTAGTTTACATATACATGTAGTTAACCTGATAATTTATTCTGCGACACTAAAGAACTCTACTTTACCAACATAACATATATAACAAACATGCTTGGTTGAATAAAAAAATATATTTTAATAACGAGTTTCCATTCCGTAGTATACAAATTTGCGTTTAAACCCCGACAAACAGCTTTATGTGGCAGCATGGAAGTAAATCATTTCTATATTGCTTTACTTCCATGGTAATATAATTATGTGCGAACACACCCGCTTGAATGCAGGGTCGTGTTCCGCTAGATACAGGAGCGATTCTCCGTCGGCGCTTTATCGCAAGCGAGTTTTCATCGGATTGGTTTTTCCCACACACGGAGCGATTCTCAGTAGACGATTCTTCCATATAATCAGCTGACATGTATTCCACGTGACGTCACTGACGTGACCAACACTTGGCATGCTTGATTTGTCAAAATTGCATTGATTGAAAACAGCATATAAATTAGACTTTGTTTTGATCATATAAGACACAAGCGACGGAGCGAGCTTCATACGGGAGTCGGCAGTTGTTTTTACATTAAATCATGGGACTCGGTTATTGCTGCGAATACGTATCTTAATTGAGTTGTATATACAGTCAATACAGCTATACGAGGTGCGGCTGTACTGAAACTTTAGAAATAACTCAAATAAGGCCTGTCCTTGGATAACATATAACGTTTAAACCGTATGACCTAATAACCACGGGAAGATATTTTAAGCGAGTGCGGTATTGTTGAGAAATGATCGATGTTGACAGGGTCAGTGCATGGGTGGGTCTAAAATGGGACGACAATATACATATATGGGATTATAATATGTATAGTGTCATCCCAGGTCTATCCCAAACGTGTTCAAGGAAGAAAACGAAATAGTTTAAGTCCGGGTAAAGCCATGCAATTTTTATGTATTGAAAGATAAATTGCCGAATCATGGTAGCGTTCTGCTATTTCTAAAGATTAGCAAGCTTCAAGTAGCATAGCTACCTCGGTTACTGATTTGATGCACAGCTTATCAGGCTGTGATTTTCTGTTGCATGTTTGCCACATAAGACACCATAGTCGGGGACGAATCGCAAGATAATGGACCCCTTCCAACTAGACTATAGTAGCCGACCGTGGCAAGTCGCGTGGCGAGTTTGCCGCTCACGGAGCGATTTCCTTGATAATTTAAAGGGAAACACAACTGTTTTTCGACCTAAACTTATTATTTTTATTGCATATTTTCAAAGACAAACACTCGCATTTGAGTACGCATAGCCGTTAATTGGTTCATTTAACAGGCGGGACTGACGTCATTGTTCGAAAACACGGTCGGTCACCAGTGGGGAACAGCCACGACTAGATGATAGGCCTATAACTACCGTGGTTTGGAACAATGACGTCAACTGCGCTCTTTAAATCAACTAATTAACGGCTATGCTAATTCGAATGCAAGTGCAATACAGATGTTGGCTTTGAAAATATACAATAAAAATAATAAGTTTAAGTCGAAAAACAGTTGTCTTTCCCTTTAAGACGCCAATGGAGAATCACTGTGCTACTTAAGAAATAAGGTGTGACATAAAGCTGGTTATATAGTTGTGGCATCTTTACTTTGCGTCCTGCATGTGGTTCTCTTGTTCTTTCTTCCTGAGTTCCTTGTGACATCGAGGACGTTCTCCCCCCCTCCCCCCATAGGTCTGGGACACCGTCATCAGAATGGGATTATCTCAAGTAGGCTTCAGGTGTAAACTCCTAATCCAACAAACCTATGCTTGACAATGACCCGGGCGGTAGACGTCAGGGGAACAATTCTTGACCTGAAACCAGAAAATCCGGTCCAGACAAAATGACCGCACCGGCAGCGGTTAGAACATGAACTGCTTTATCCTGACAATCCTTAACAGACTACTTGTGTGCATAAGCCTATACGCTACTCGAGATAAATACATAAGACAATATGAATTATGGTGAAAATTCCACATAATAATATCATTATATATCACTTTCGGTTTTAACAGAATAAAGCATTGCAATATAATAAACATAAGCCTATACACTAATCGAGAAAATGATAAAAAAAATCAGACAATATGAATTATAATGAACATTTGACATAATAATATCATTTATATCACTTTTGGTTTTAACAGAATAAAGCATTGCAATATAATACTTAACTATTCAAAAAGTAGTGTATTTCAATCTTATGAAATTAGAATTCCGTATAGGTGTTTCTGTTCATAGATTGGCAAGTATATATATCTGTTATCCAGGTTAATAGACATCAAGGAATGTGTCTACTTACAGAACAGAAGACCAGGTGAAAAGCGTTCTTTGATAGAATATCGATTACCATTTTCACCGACATTCCTATCGAGCTTCATTTGTACCATAATCCGATGACTAAGCCGCAAAGTATGCCACTCATAGGCCTATACATTTAGATCAATATTACGTGTGGATTTTACACTCTGAAAATCACCAAAATGAACAGTAGAATTACCAGCATAATTGTTTGCTTCAAAGTGTTAAATATAACCGGCTTAACGACGACACAGTTCTCAGTTTTCCATATATACAAGCCATGTGGCCCGCCAGTTACACTCAGTACGCATGTCATGTTTTTGTTGGAACCATGTCGGTGGTGACACATGGTGTTATTCTATTGACAGACGTATTCAAACGAGTCCATCTATAGTAAGTAATACTGTCAACTGTGAAGCGACCCAAGTTGAGTACCCGCAGTGCGTATCTAGGTCTTTTTAATGTATCCAGGTGTACTTGCCGAGAAAAAAAATTATATGTAATACAGTTGGACATTTACATAACATCGACCTGTATGTATGTTGATTTCCACATAGGTAAAGCTGCCACTTTACTGTGGGTTACATAGACTGCGGACAGCTGCACGAGTCGGGATATTTATCTGTAGTAATCATCTTAATCAACAGGTAAGTTAAGCTTGTACAGGTGCGAAGTGGCAAACCAAATCGTGGCTGTTTATTAGGGCACATATAATTCTGTGTATAGCTGTGTTATATAGACCGGGAAGTCTCCATATAATCTACACACAGTGTGAATACGGTTGTGGATAACACATGCAGATATATTAAGTAGGCCGCAAATAACAAAAAAGTCCAAAGGTTCGAGAAATGACTTGAAATGCAAACATATAGAAACGAATATAGAAAGCCTCCAATGCTATAGGATTTGAATTTATGTAACTTGCATAATTAACTAGTTTTCTGGAGCGAAGCCGTTATTTTAAAATTGTTTGATAATGTGATATTTTCTATTGCCATTTCAATAGAGGAAAACTGTACGGTATATAATTTGTTGTGCATCGATTTAACTGGCCTATGATTTAAAAAATACTCATGTATTTTTAGTTTTAAAAAATGTCGGTTTTATGGTTTGAGAAAGCTATGCAGGTCGACGAACTGCGATATTATAAAACGATGGTATATTTCAAGAAAGAAACGATATAAATATTTAATATTTTTTCATATCACACAGAATTCGCAACTGCGTTGTTATGACGTTCTGTATAAACTAAAACATGTATCAGGTTTTTTTCTATACTCTTTTTTTAATATATCAAACTTTGTTTGATAAACAAGTTGCGAGCTTGAAGGCTGAATGCTACTTTTTCTTATAATTGAAAAAGGTCGTGGTAGTTCATGAGAAAAGGGACCACGTATTGTAAAAGGTTTTAAGTCGTTCCAGTTGACACGTAGATTATATTCATAAAGCAGTCTAGTTTCGCAACATCTTTCGCAACACATTTCGTGTTATACGTGGGGGTTTAAATGATTGACGTGGGGTTTTAAATGATTGAAGTGTTATTCTTGTTTTGTGTGTGACATTTATGCTGAAATAGTTATGTTGTTGATCTGTGAATGCCACTCAACGATTTAAAAAGGAGAAGCCAAAGAATGGAGGACACAGACTATCATTTGTCTGATTATAACCGGATGCCATAAGCTTCTCTGAATTGTGTTCTTGCACAGGTAGATCTCACAAAATCATCTACCAAAAAGCATCGAGTGGTTGGGCGAGAACGATCGAACACGCGGGTTGCTTCGAAAATCTTTTTAAGATAGGCCTAAACCATTTTTGATTTTTGACATTTGGGACTGTGACCTTTCACGAACCTCACTCTGTTCAATCGGGACAGGTCTTTATCTCCCTACAATCTCTACCAACGTCATCTTAACCAAATTACGGATCAGTAAAACTCCATCCCCCGAAATGAAGAACTTAACACGAAAATGGCAATTAACGTGCATACGTTACGTAATTTAAACACAGTCAATCTCTATAGCAATTTGACATACTGGACAGAATGACGTAACATCTTAAAAATTATAGTTTAAGTCTGGGAATGTGAGTTCTAAATATTTGTAAAAGTTGAGACGTTGACAGACACCCGGCAGAGAGAACGCACGCACTAGAATCTGTGACTGAGATTGCGCACTGCATGCCTGAGGACATTGAACTGTTTCTACTATGCCTGGTCTCAATGCGACGACACGGGGGCATATATATGGTTTCAATCAGATTCGTTTACTATATATTTGTATGAAATAAAGATATAAATATATATTTCTAAAAGCAATCATACAGCATGGGTTATGAATACATCCGTCTACAAATTACTATTTCAACGATACAGGGATTAACCAATGAATATGTATGTAAAGAGAATGAGTGTTACAAATTATATGCACGTATCTTCCTGTGTTAACGTCATACTAAAGTGATACTTTGGACCCAGATTGACTTACAGCCATAGATAAACGCAATCCTATAATCACGATTACATAAACTATATTGACGTATTTGCTTCTAAATAAAAACAATGGCGTTAAAATAAAAGATCGTCAAATATTACATAGTAAGATGTAAGACCCCGAAGAAATCACATTACGTTAAACGAATTTTCTTCTCTTTTTTTTTTGGGGGGGGGGGGGGGTTTTCACATAGCCTAAGGGTGCAATTGACTAAAAATATCTATAACGCTGTTATTCTGTTATCACGGCAGCAATATATAGATCTACATTATCACCGGGTCGCTTCACATGATCATCATGAACCACCCCGTGGTTGTAGAGTTTTAGATTAGGTTAAATCAACACGTCCACTTGGCGGGCGTGACCGAGGGAACTTACCCAGCTTATAATGCATTCAGAGAAATAATTGAGTTTATTTGCGATACAGACTGGAGAGCTGATTCTGTTGAAAAGATCTGATTAACATATACACTGAGTGTTATGTAGTTCAGGAAGATCTGTTGAAAGCAGTGCTGTGTTCTACATAACGTGTACAGGCCGACGCCCACAAATAAAACACTTCAAATTTCCGACATTCACACGTTTTTTCGTTTCGTTTTGTTAAAATACTATGGTGTACTACCATAGTGAGGCTATACTGGCCTTGCCGTCTATATAGTATACATATATTTGAGTTTGTTGCACGATTGGCTTTTCACGCACTTTTTCGCATTATTTTT
Source organism: Mopalia swanii (assembly GCA_030265315.1). Taxonomy (NCBI): domain Eukaryota; kingdom Metazoa; phylum Mollusca; class Polyplacophora; order Chitonida; family Mopaliidae; genus Mopalia; species Mopalia swanii. The sequence goes on along the minus strand of JARDVA010143146.1, from coordinate 4,164 downwards.
CATGTCCAGATAGTCAGCTAATGTGTTATCTTCAACGTCACGTGATGTTTTTCCTAGAATAAATGAGAAGAAAGCCAATAATGCACCTAAATGATATACTTGATGTCCACAGTCTACATATTTTTAATTTCCCAGAAACTATTGGCTTGTTTGACTTGCTTCACAAATAGGCCTTAACCTGTCCTGTAATATAACAAAGTGTTCTATATAGTAATAACGCGACTTCTTCTGCATGGAAATACACAGATACGACTTGCTGTACATGTAGGCTATAGAAGTATACCTGTAGCAATAGTATCGTTTTTAGGAATTTATTATTCTGCACATATTTTCCTTTATATTTTTAATCAGTTGTTATTCTTATAATGGTGGCACTGAGTATATAAGCCATAGATTAGGAATGCCACTCGCATAATATACATATGACATATACAATGCTTTTGTGCAATTGGCCGGACGACCTAGGTTCGAATGCCAACATGGGCTTACACTCTTTTATATAACTCTTAACAGGGGTATAAACGTTGAAGAATAACAAAGGTAATGGGCGATTATAGTGGTGAGATTTGAGCCCACAGATTCTTTATAAGAAGCCTTGTCCCCATTAGCAAGACAAATATGAGACGAAATTCAGTTCTGTGCTTAACAATACACGATTTTCCCTTACTTTGTCAAATTTAAGACAAATAAATATCAAATAATTAGGTATTTGAGACAAAATATTGCTTAAAATCAATAAATCTATTATTGTATACGAATCTGTTTTAGATGCTGACCAGATGTTTCTTTCAAGATGATAAGCCCTGAAAAACCAAAATTTCCGGTAAGAGTTTTTTTTATAAGGACATTTTATAGACTTACTCTAAAGCCATTAGCCTGCCATTGTAACATTATCAAAGAAAAGCTCCGGTAACCAACATTGAAATGCCATCTCATTTAAACCATGCACATGCAGTAGATTATGCTCATACTTTATTACTACTGTAAATGGTATAGTGTCTGTAATAGGATGCGTGGTCGTAGATGTGAATACGTATCTTATTACATTGTATATCTTGTATATATACAGTTAATAAAGATACGACATCCAGCCGTACGAAACCTTTAGAAATAAGGCCTGCCTCTAAATAAAAAAAATATTATTAAATCCGGACGGCCCCTTACCTCGCCAAAAGAATATTCTGACACGTTCGTTGAATTCTCCCCGAGGGGTGGTTCCAAACTGGGAGAGACCAGGTTTGTCAAGCCAAATCTCGTTTTAAGATCGGAAAAAACGTTTTTAATCGATCAAAAACGAGTAGGTATACTGCTGAGGGATTACTGATTTTGATGTGAAAATGGACGTTTTATACGGGTCGATATTACACAGGTGTTCAAGAAAGAAAACGACATGGTTTAAATCTGGGATATAGTATGAATGAATATGGGATACTATATCCCAGTTTAAATCAAGGCAAGGCCATGACATTTTTTAGATATTGGAAGATTAAGTGCAAAAATATGTTAGCGTTCTCTTAATTCTAAAGGGTTGGAAGACTCCCGGAGCGTAGCTATAGCTAGCATGGTCATCACGATGATTGCCAAAGTTAGTCAATTAATGAGATTGTTCAATTCAGGGCTATACAAATATCATTGGCTTATACTTAGGATATGCCGAAGCCATATATATAAAGACAAATCATTTTTTTTAAAGAATTACCAATTCTGGCCGAACCAACTGTAAGTTTCCCCACAAATAATTTTGACGGTTCAAGACTTTGCATGTTTGATCCATGAATTTTCGTTCGCCCCAACGACCTATTGGAAAGCGTTTTGGTATGGTTTGATGTTGCACTCGGTATGTACATTTTTTCGTCTTGAGGGGACTTTCCGTTGCACAAATTCAGTGCAGATTCGTCAACTTGCAGAATTTTACTATTTACATATATAATCTATTTACCAATCAGAAAGGTCTGAAAATAGGTCCACTTCCATGTATTCACAACTTTTCTGAATGGCGATAACTGGTTTAAATGTTTTCTCAGTTAATGTAATGGTGGTGATGCGTTGAAGCGGATACCTTATACTTGTTCGTTACAAACTCAAGCGGGACAATGACAATGAATTTATCTCAATGAATTCAGAAGTTTATATATTTGTTTTGACCTTTTCACTCGGGTCATGACCTTGGCCTTTCGCCCGTATAACTCTGTTACATCTCATTGTTTGTCGAGGCGCTCTTGTGCAGATCACATCGATTCTCAGCACAGCTGTCACACGATATGACTAACTTTTAACCGCTGCTTCCACAGTAAACTGTATTATTCTATAAAATATTCAACATCCACATAGAATATATTTTCTTTGAAATATGATTTCAGGGTTCCGTGCGGAATATTAACTAAACAATATTACATTTACCATCACAGTAACTAAAAGGTTGTCTCAGTTGTTAAACACAACACAGCCCCACTCACAAATACGGAAATATCGGTAAACGATATCACCATGTCATGCATGTGTCATTTGACAATAGATGAAAACAAGCAAAGGACGGGAGTGTGAATGTTACCCTGTAATCAACATTTTACCTGGTTATTGGAATGGTAGCTTACTGCCTTGTAGGGGTGACTATTGATGCTGATATGACTATTGCGATAGTCTCAACTAATATTGCGATAGTATTGCGATATTAAGGGACTATTGCGATATTTTTGTAAATGTTTTAAACACATCTAAAGTAGCGATAATGAAGAAAAATAACTATTTCAAACAAGTTAGTATAAAACTTGTATATTTCTACGTGAGATTACTTTATATGTTTAACAAATCACAAATGCTTGTACTACATGTATATACTAAGTTGTTTGGCACCTTTGTCTTTCTGCATAGAAAAATATATATTAAAAAAACAGATGTTGTAACAATATCAAGGCTTTAGAATAAACCAACTTATAGGTTCGGGAAACTTATCCAACTAACTAAACTAGCACATCTTCCGAACAATGTCTCGAAATTATGTTTACTAAAAATTCATGTGTCTACAACTCATACGCTCAGGAAAATTACTCAACTATTGAAACTATCGATATTCGCATCCACTATTGGCGATAGTTATCGATATCCCATGTGACTATCGATATGTTATTATCGGATCATGGACTATTGCGATATATCGATAGTTCGATGCATCGTTACACCCCTACTGCCTTGCCTTGTTTTTAATTTCGATCTCGGATTCAAATTATACTCGGTTGATATATGCGCATAAATACAAGACAACAATGAGTAACTTTGCGTCGTTTTTTCTTCTTCGAGCAAACACTTCTTAGTTTGAACAGGTTATGTTTCAAAAGTTTAGAGGCCAACATGACAAATACCCTGTCACGTGACTTTATTTATCTTCCAAAAGACCCGGATGTAGCATCCGTATGTGACACGCTCACGGAAGTCACAATATAAGAATAACAGCATACTGTTTTAGTATAAAACTGACGCCGAGTCCACAAAAGTCATGTCAATGTTTAAGTGATTAAAATACGACTGACTGTATATAATGGATATAGATTGTTCTAGAGGTATAAGTTATGTTGGAAATATTTCAAGTCTTCAACGTTAAACTTTGCCAACGAATTCTGTTTTCCACAACTTATACCAATTGAAATATTGAATGTTGTTCAGAACTGAAATCCGAAATGCTTTAATAAAGACTTTCCGACAGGAAGATACTACTTTGTGTATCAACGTATAGATTAAATTTAAATAATAATAAAAACAATTTTAGTTTTTGTCCGCCACACCCATATATTAAAACCCGGGTTCGCATCCCGGTGGAGGCAAGTTAAGTTTCCTCTCTTCATTTATTCAAAATATATATATGAAAGCCAACAAAGATATATAGTAGCAGAAATAACAAACCGTCTAACTTTTAGTTCCTAAAGAAAAATATATGAACATGGAATACCTAATTTTGTTACATACATAAAAGATTGTTTGTTTGTTTGTTTGATTGGGGTTTAACGTCGTACTCAGGGGTATTTCACTTATATGACGACGGACTGTCCACTTCACACTGTTCCTTGTCCTATTATGGTGGAAAACCGGGAAAAAACCTCGTAAAACTACCCCCGCGATTGCCGAAGCCACATCTTGTGACTGACTCATATACCTGAGGGTCGACAGACG
>JARDVA010143034.1:0-19747 GCA_030265315.1 Mopalia swanii | reverse complement strand
CGCTAAGCTTAGGTTGACGCCTTTGATAGGTTAAAAGTTGTTCTTTTGATATTTTTCGTAATACTTCCAATATTCTTTTGTAATTTGCATTTAAGCTGTTCATTGTTAGTGTTTTATAACTAAAACAAGTTACTGATTATCAGTAAGATGAAAAACTTTTTTATTTTAAATCATAATGCACAACGGGTATCTAAAATATTTTTATAACCTGTGTTTTCAACGTGTTTTTTAATTGCTGTAAACGTAGGAATTATTGACGGATAAGGAACAAATTTTGCACTAATAGCACCAAAGTCTCTTGGGCTTTTTAAGGTGTTAATTGATTTTATCAAAGCATTGACAGCCATATACCATTTTGCTTCAAACTCTTCTTTGTCTTTAATTAGAATAATTTTTTTAGACGCCCCATTTTCTTTAATAGTTTTAACTGCTTCTGGTACTAAATAATACAGATATTTTGATGAGCAATAGGTTTGCTCTAATATTGACATTACTTGAAAGATATATATTTTCATCTTTTCTGGGTCTGTGTAATCTAACTCGTCAGAAACTTTACGCCATATTTCTTTTAGGTAAATATCATAAGGTCTTAAAATGGCATTTAGTAAATCGAAGATGTTTAACGGAACACCTTTACTGTTAATGTGAGTGAATATATCACAGACTTTTGCAATTGAAATTTCTTTGTCTAACTCTATATAACTAACATTATAATCTCTTAATAATTCTCGCAGTATAACAGATAAATCTGCAACCAATTTTAATGATTTTGAAATATAATCGGCTCTATGGTTGTAAGCATTAATTTCATCTTCACTAAACTCTGTCGTATCCAGTTCTTTGTGTGTACTATCATTAGCTTTCCAATATTCCTCATAATTTTTAAGCCAATCTATAATTCCCCAACTACCTTTTCCAATCACTTGAAGTGGAAATATGTTTTGTTCAAATTGTTGCGTTTGGTCATTTAAAAACTGTGAGTACCATTTTGTTTCCATTTGTAATAAAATGCTTTCTCGTAATTTTCTTCAATTAAATAATTGACATCCATTAAAAAGTAACATCTGCCTTTTCTGTTAGGATATGGAATATCTGGATTGAAAAAAGCAAAATACATTGCTGTTAGTCGTTGTTGTCCATCTAAAACAATATGCTCTGGATTTAACGCACCTTTATAGCCTTTAATACTCTCACAACTTAATACTTTTACATTTTGATTACTGGCTTTCCACAATAATAGCGTGCCAATGTAATAGTCCATAAAGATTGAAGCTATTAAACTATTTACATCCCAAGCATTCCATTCAAAATCACGTTGAAAATCTGGTATAACATATTTTCCCTCACTAATTTTAGAAATTATTTTTTCTAAACTCTCGCTATTTGCTTTTTCTATGTGCTTCATATTTAATTAAAAAAAAGGTTAATCATAATATTTATTAAAAAAACTTGGTATAGTATTTTAGTTCTTCTTCATCTGTTAATAGGTTTTCAGAGAAAAAATCAGCTAAAAAAAAATCTAATTCATCATCAGCCTTTTCTTCAATCACTTGCAATTTTTCTATACTTAAATCGTATTTTTCATTGAAAAACACTATTAAATCATTTAAAAGTTTTGTACTTATAATTTTACTGCTTTCAATATAATTAATTTGTTTCTTCAAAACTTCTTTCAAACTGTCTTGGCAACTGTTTATGTCAGAATTAATAGACTTTACTATCATTGCTAAATTATCTACATAACGAATATTTTTATTTTGACTTAAACTATTTGAAAAAGGATAAGTTAGCTTATCTAACAATACATTATAATCTCCAGAGTAAGGGGCGAATAAGCAATCAAAAGAATAAATTTTATCGGTTAATAGTTGTATGGTTACATATCCACCTACAGTATTGTTACCTACAGATTTTGTAGTATCATCACAGGATATTGTCAATTCATCTGCTGGTGAAATAACTTCTAAAAGGACATTATTCAATAGGAAAATAATATCCCCTAATGAATTAGTTAGGTTATATTTTTCATTCAGAAATTTAATTTTATTTTCAACAAAATTTGGACATACTTTATGAAATGGTTCGTTAAACATTAATGTTTTACCGTGTATATCAATTCTTTTTATATTATCGTTTTCATTGCTTGTTGAAATATAATCTAATTCAAATCCATTTTCATTTTTATTAATGTAGATAGCAGTAGCATCGATTTCTTTTTTATGTGTTAAGAATTTTTTAACAACAGATAATTTGTCTTTTCTTTTATAATCCAATAAAGCCCCTTTTAATGTTTTATATTCATTGAAATAAGTGGCTCTTCCTCTGCCTATTTTATTATCAGAATAAAACCACGACCATCTTCCTAAAATACCCATCATAAAGCTAATGCCGTATTTACCAACTTTTATTTCTGTTTCTTTTCTCGGTTTATGTTCGCCTTTATCAACTGTTAGTTGAGTGTCTCCAGTAATTACTGCATTTTCTTTTGTGATACAACCAATGATTAATGTCATATTTTTTTTAAGAATTAAAATTCATTAGTTAATCAAAATCTTCATTTCGCTTTCCTATAACTCTCCATTTCCCCATTCTAATTTAATATTGATAGGCAATAAATTTCCATTTATTAATTCAGTCTGCGTAACTACACAATCAATTACTCTGTTAATAAAATTTAAAGTAGGAATAGAATCGAGTTGATTATTTGGTGGAATGGTAACCAACCTTGTAATTTCTATCATTAATAAGCTATTCAAAAGTTTTCTATCGTCTCTAAATTCCTAGAAATATTTTGAAAAATAACTTCCAATAGTCGGAGCATACTTTAATTCTCCAAACCCAATACTCAAAGTCTTTTTTATAATTTGTTTTGCATTTTCAATACCAGACACTAATGCAAAGTCTCCATTTAAAAACGAAATATCTCCATCTTCTCCTAACGCAATATCCCCACCAAGTTCATATGGACTTTCTCTTGGCAATTTCTTTTTTACATTTACTTCTACCACTAACTCTTCATCTAAATATTCCCAACCAAACACATCTTCTAATTTTCTTCCATCTCCTTGTGATTCAATTATGATATAGTTATTTAAACTGTTTTTAGCCTCTTCAACTGAAAATTCTTTGAGTTCATTAATACTTCCAACAATAAAATCTCCCACAGAAAACCTCCACGTATTATTTTTTACCGACTTCCAAATCCCTTTAAAGAGTATATTAGAACCTAAACCTATTAATGTTGAGGTTTGTTTTGTTGTTTTCGCTAAAGGTTCTTGTAATTGCTTATATGCTGCGTTTTTCTTCCATTGTTTAAGTGTTGTTGCCGAGTATTCAGTATAATCATTATCTATAAGCCTGGCGTGATGTCTACACATCCATATTCCATTGTCTATTGATCTCCTTTCTTCTGATGTCATATTTGGATTTGGTCTTGGTTCTTTCTCGGATGCTGCAAAAATATGAGCAGCTTCTCCAAGATTTATAGAGTCGCTACTGCTCTTTGAAGATGGACCAACCAATATAACATTACAATCGGGATAAGAACATTTAAAAGCAACTCTTTTAGCGAGTTCAAGTTTTGTTTTTTCTGTAAAATTATCCCTCATTCTTATCTTTAACTAATTCTCTGGTATAATCTATAAACAATTTATATGCTTTTGTGAAAGAATATTTATCATCTGAATGCTTTATCACAATGTTTCTTTTAACCATTGTCGAACCAACTAATCTTCTAATGTTATCAACATCTTTTAACTGTTTATTTGACTTCACAATGTCAGTCCAAGAACTACTCTTAATGTACTCTACTATTTCGTCAATATGAAAGTCCGAAAATCCTAACTCATCCATAAAGTTCTTTCCATCTTTGTCTAATTCGTAACAAAAGATTGAAAAGAATATGCTTATATCACGAGAGGTGTTCTCGTTAGTTTCTTCAGAAATCAAATAATAAAACTCTTGTGTGTACTTTAATTCAAAACCAAATGATTTATCGAAAAATTCAATATAAAAAATTTGATTTCCCTTTAAAATATCAAAATACGATTCGTCAATCGTAATAAATCTCCCATCCATTAAAGATGTAACTATTTGCTTGTGTTTATTTGGATACATTTTCTTTTTTGATAATTTTTAATTTTGGCATTATTAATTCTCCTTGCTCTGTCTTTAAAGAAATATTAGGATTCTTTTTATCTTGTTGAATGTCGTAATCTTCCTCAAAGATTAAACTGGTAACCATAAAATAGTTATCAAAATCAAAATTTTTATTTTCACTTTCTAAAGATGTTTTACACCAAGTAAAGAAATCATCTACTGGAAGTTTAGAGTTCAACTGGGATTTATACTCACTCTTATTGAAAATCCATTGTTCTACGACATCAGTTTCTTCATTTATATAAACATCTTCTTCATTCTTGAATTGGTCAAAATACTCTTTTGTATTTTCGTAAATAAACGGATTGTAAAGGTTATCTCTTGTTGTGGTAAACAATTTAGGCGGCTTAATGCCCTTATAGCAATTACCATTTGTGAGATATAAGTGAAAGCCTTGCAGATATTCACTTTCTGTTCTTATTCTATCTATGAGAGGTAAAAGTTCATTACTTAAAATTGTAGATTGTTGACTAATGTCTTTTTCTACTTGTCTTAATAGGTTGTAGAGTTTTTCAAATTGCCTTCTTATGCTTTCATCTGAATAATCAAAACGCTTGTTATTTGAATACTGAGAAATACTAAGCAATTCATTATAAATTGATTGTGAATGATTAATATCTAAAATTGTATTTAATGGAATAATATAGTAATCAATTAAATACCTTGCTTTTTGTACTTTTTCTTGATATTCTATTTTTCGAGTGTTAGCTTTTAATTCTCTGGACTCGTTTAAGAGACTTATCGTGTTGTTAGTTACAGCGTTTGTAAACTTTTTAATTTCGTTTGCTAAAGCTTCAATTCTGTCTAACAGAATGTTTTTATCTTGATTAACATCTTCTTTAATATTCAAAAATAATGTTCTAATCGATTGACCAAATTTCTCAATCTCTTCTGGAAGTAAAGGTTTAAATTGTTGGAGTACAAATTCGAACAATATAAAATAAGGCTCATTTATTATGTAATCGTCATTTTGCTCAACAAGTAATTTGTGTTCAAAAAGTTGATTTTCAATATCACTTCCAAATTCTTTAAGTGCATCAGAAATTTGATTTTTTAAGATAATCTCATTCTTAACTTGAATATCAAACAGTTGTCTTAGCAAGTCAAAATGCGTTGCTAAAAATTGCAATATGGTTTTTGGCTCTGACTTAAACATTGACTAATATTTCTTGTTCTAAAAATCTATTTGTTCGAGCAACTTGTTCTCTGATTTTGATGACTAATAAATCTTTAGAGTTTTTAACCGAATTGCTCATTCTTGCTTTGTTCCCTTTTAAAGTTGCTGAATGCTTTTCGAAAAGTTCATTATAATTAGATGGTAAATATAATTTAGCCCTTTTAAAGATTTCTTTTATTCTCAAATATTCATCGAGACCATTAAAGTCGTAATCAACAAAAACCAAAACTTCCTTTGCTTGTATCATTGAAATTGATTCTTTTCCTATTCTACCATATTTGTGTACAAGTAGATATTCGTTACCAAGTAGTTTTTCTGCATTTAAAAAGGTTTCTAAATTTTCAACAAAACAGATTTTATTGGCAATAATTGAATTTGGAATTACGGAAAACAACCCAAAATCACGAGTGTGTTTTTTAATATCTACAAGTTGATTATTAATTTGAAAAGAATTAAAACCTCTGAACAGGAAAATTGGATTATTGACAATTTTTGTTGCTTTAGAGTTTCTGTATTTTTTAATGTTTCCTGATTTACTTTTAGAAACATTTTGCTCTGGAAATGTTGTTTTAAAAAAAATTTCAAATTCATTTTTCTTTGACACCTCAATTTTTAGCCCTCTTCCAACTTTTATTGATTTCAAAATTTCAGCACGAAGTAAGTTGTTAAATATTTCGGATTGAACAACGCTTTTAGGAATAGCAGATTTTGAAATCGCCTTGTTTTTAAACAATAATTTATATGTCTTAAAATCAACTTCTTTCATTATGCTTCAATCGATTTTCTTAATATAACATTTCCATTTTTCTCGTTTACAACAATTTTACCCTTGTTTCTTCTAACTAAATAGTATTTGTCAAAACCATCAACTAAAGGCGGAATAGAGGCGAAAATTGGTATAAAGAAATTTTCTTTACAAAAATTTACTAATTCAGTTCTGTTTTCAGGGTCAATTGTTAAAACTTCATCTACGAAGAGTACTATTTTGTTCTCTTCATCTTTTACTACTATTTGATTGATAATAGACATTATTAGTACTAAACGAATCATTTTATCTGTACCATCTGATTCAACTTGATATTTCAAATCAAAAACTTTATGCTTGCCTTTTTTATGCAAATGAAGTTTTATATCGAATAATTCATTAAACGATATGTTTTTTTGGTCATCTAAATACTTATTCAAAACTTTAAGGTTCTCATTTTGGTCATCAAATTCCAATTCGGCTGGTGCTATATCTCGAATTTGCATTATTTTTTTCAAGTCCTTAATTAACTTTTCATTCTCAATTATTTCAATCTTTAGAGTATCCATATCAGAAATTTTTATTTTTCGAATTTTTGAATTGAATTGATTTGTTATAAATGAGTTAAACTCTTCAAACCTTGAATAGATTGTACGACAAGGATTTGAAAATTGAGTTGATATATTTTTAAGTAATCCATCAATTGCTTTTTGTTTGTCGTCTACTGTTACTAATTCGGAGTCAATAAATTTTATAAAATCAGTTTCACTTGCGAATGATGTTTCTGTTTTATTTTTCAACTTTTCAAAAAGAGTATCCTTTTTATATTTTATATCTTTTCTTTCTTCAAAATTTCTTTTAAGGTTTTTATAGATATTATCAAATGAATCCGACGATTGGTATTTTACAGGTTTAATTCCAAATTGCTCAAGTTCAACTTTCCAATTTTGAACTTCTTCAATTCTTTTTTCTTTGCTAAAAATATCTTTACTCACTTGCCCTATAGTCTCATTAAGTTTTCTAATTTCTTCTTCAATTAACTTAATTTCTTTTGTTGACTTTTCTTTTTGCTCTAACAAAATTTTGAAATCTTTATTTAAAGATTCGAATTCTTTTTCAAGAGTTGGAAGTTGTTTTAGTTTTTTAATTTTGTTAGTTATAACTTTAATTTTTGCGTTTATATCAATTAGATTTTTGCGATATTTTTCTAAATCTTTAGCTATAGGTAATAGTTTCTCATTAATGCTCTTTTCTTTCTCAAACTGCTTAATTCTCCTTTTTAACTCTTCAATGGATTCAATTGGTTTCCCTTTCAAATCATTTGGTAATTCAATAATACCATCAAACAACTTCATTAGATTTTCCGTTTGTTTGATTTTGACTGAAACATTTTCAGAAGATAGACTTGTTATATCTATTGATAGAATCCTATTTAATAACTCTTTGTATTCTTGGGTATCTGAAACTTGATGAATTAACTGGTTTGAATAACTTTCGACTTGTTTCGTAATTCTTAAAATTTCGGATTTAGTTTTTAAAATATTTTTTTCAATTTCTTTACTACTTAAACTTTGGTCTTCAATTAAAGTAATTTTGCTTTCTATATTCTTCCTGTCACTGTCTAAGTTTTGAAATGATTGTTCTAAAAAAGGTAAATTTTCATAAGCCTTAATCTCGTTTACTAATTTCTCTTTTAAAGAAAGGTCTTTTTGTTTTTGCTCAATTTGATTGGTTATTTTTCCAACCAACTGATTTAATTCCTTTTCTTTTGGGCTGAGAGTTTCATTTAAGTGATTTCGTTTTTCATCTCTTTCTGTTTTCATTTTAGAAACAGAAGTTCCTAATTCAGCATATAAAGATGAATATTGCTGGTCAAAAGCATAAATTAATTCAGATAGAATAGCACTTTTTCCAACATACTGACTTGCTAAGTCCTTGAGGTCTAAAAAACTACGCTGAATACTTTTAACAATCTTTATATCTCTATTGTGTTTTAATAAATTTTGAATATCCTTTTGATTTTTCTTTGAAAAAGAAACACTTTCAGTTTGTTTGTTATCGGCAATTATTAAGGATTCTTTCAAAGAATCATTATTGATTAATTTTGAATTAATAAGGTATTTATAGATTTTTGAAAAATTATTACTTATCTCACGCCCATCTTGATTTACGTTATGATTTAACCAAACAACACCATTGTTTCTTTTTCCCTTTTGATAAACAAAATTGAAAACATCTCTGCGGTTAGAAAATTTACTATGCTCTATCCCATTCGTTGCAAATTCAGACAATATCGAATCAAATCTTCTTAATTTTTGACCGTTAGTAGTTTCTGTAAAATAAAGTTCTTCTTTGTAGTCGCTATCAATTTTATAGTAATCTAAGTTGCCTTCCGCGTTTTTCTTTACTAAAATAGAATAATAGCGACTTTTAAAAATTTCGAAGACTATAAAACTTGAATTAATTGAAGGAAAATAATGATTAAAAGTTGTTTTGTCGCCTGTTCGATTTCCACTAAACGTCATTTCTCTTCCGTCAATGAAGAATAGAAAATTAAGCGCATAAATCAGTGTGCTTTTTCCAATGTTATTTGGTCCTACAATTTGAAAAGAATTACAATTGTCAAGTTCAATATCTGCTTTTGAGTATATGTCAGAGTTAAGTATTATTAGTCTTTTTAGCATTTAGTTAATATCATTTTATGGATTAAATCCAATTATCTGTCAACCTAATTGTCTTATTATCTGGTTCGTTTGCTTCTGGAATACTACCTATATCAATCATTACTGGAACTTGTGCAGATAAACCAGCCAAAATGCACGTTCCAGTAGGTAGAATTGGCAAAGACTCAAAGGAAAGTTTATCTAAATACGATACCGTTCTTTCAACTGCCTTTATATCGTTGTTATTGATTAGTCTATGTAAAAAATAATTATGGAGTTGAGAAATAATTGTCGCAGAAATATCTGAAGGTCTTTGACTTGCTATTGTTAAAAACACACCAAACTTTCTACCTTCTTTAATTATCTCTTCAAAAGTTTCAAGTCTATAATCTTTCCAAGTTTCACTTTCTCTTTCTGACATAAAAGACAATATGTTATGTGCCTCATCAACAATGATATTGAGTGATTGCTTATTCTTCTTTTTCCTTCTAACCTTTAAATTTTTATGCTCTGAGTAAAGTTTATATGATAACAAAAGGGGCATCATTTTTCTAATCTTTACTGTAGTCCTATCAAGATTTACAATTACAAAGCATTCTTTGCCCCAAAAATCAGAATCATTATCTACTATCTCTATAACTTCTTCTATTTCCTTTTGAAAACTCTTTAATTTATTAATTGCAGGAGAAATGTGTTTGTTCTCCGCTCTATTTGTTATTACATCTGTTATCAACTGCAAATAGAGAAATTGATTAATTCTTGATATGAAATTTTCATTTAAAGTAACATTGTCAATATGCTTGTATAATTCTGTATCTTCAATTGCTTCTGGCTCAGAATTTAAAAATGTGCGTTGTAAAATGAATTCTTTACTCTGATTATGAAAATTTAACTCATCTTGTAAACTTAATTCAAGACCATTTTCATCATATTTTGGCGGTAATATATCTTCAACATAATCTAAAAGCAGAAGCCCTTTTTCTTTATCTGCCATCCGTAAAATCTTCTTGACATTTTTTTTAAGGATGTTTCTAAAAAACTCATCTGGATTATCAGATTTTGATACAGATTTATAAAAACTTAATGCTCTTTTCAAAAAAGGTCTTTGTGTTTTCTCTGTTGCGTTAGCCATTATTGAAAACAAATCAATATTTAATAAGTCATCTTCCTTAAAGGGTATTCTTTGCTTGTCCTCATCATTTTTCCTTGTAGAAAGGTTATATACTTTTTTATTTTCTGTTATACATTCTTCTGAATTATATTCGCCGTTAAAATCAAATAGCAAAAATCTTGCGTTTTTTTGAAAATTTTCACTTCCATTAAACTCCAGAAATAACTCATTATAAATCTTTGCCAAAGTATAGGATTTCCCACTTCCAGTATTTCCAAATATTCCTATGTGGCTTGCAAATAAATCATTTATACCAATTCGTATAGGTTGAGTGTTCTCGTGAGTGAGTTTACCAATAGTCAATGGCTTGTCTGAACTTTTCACAAAATCATGTACAGCTTCAAACTCATCTCTATCTAATAAATAGCATTCGTTGTTAATTAGGGGTAACTCCTTAATTCCTCGTTCAAAATCTTTCTTACCAAAAAAACCTAATAACGTGATTTGTAGAATACGTTTTATTTTTTGTTTTTCACTTTTGTATTCTTTTTCAGCAAATTGCTTATCCTCAACAATAAATTCTCCCTCAACTTTACCGATTATTTTAGTAAACCCTTTTGTGATTTTAATATAACTATTAACAGCAATGTTACGCAGTAAATCTCCATTGTAAAGTATGTGAGCACTATTCTTGGTTTTATCTACTTCAACCTTTACAGTTCTGCCCTCAACCGAAATAACTTTACCTACTCTAAAAATGGAGTCTTTCTGCAATAACTCTTTCATTGTCTAATACTTTTTTGAGTTATTACTTTTTCTAACTTCTTCTAATAGAGGTTTTAATATTTGCTTATTAAACTTCTCAAGTGTAAAACTACCCTCTGGGTTTATGAAGTCAATATTTTTTATATTATCTATCTCTAACTTGTCAGCCTTAAAGTTTGCTCTAATATCATCTGCATTTTGCATATACGGAACAAAAAACACTTTCAAAGTTGGATTTGATTTTAAAGCTCTCGTAGTTATTTCTCGAATATGCTCATCAGCCATTGAAAAGCCCATTACAAATAATACTGTATTTTCTTTTTCTAACTCATTAGCATATAACCTCAACAACTCATAATATGTTTTATTAAAAGTTGTATCCTTAAACTTCTCTTTCGTTGGGTTTATGATTTGTAACTTTTCGTATAATTTTAAAAACTTAGATGAATCTGGAATGTCTTCAAAATCTTCTAATTCTTCAATAATCTCATCAATGGTTAAATCTTGTTTTTCATCTTCCCACTTTTTATTATTGAGGTTGATAATTTCAATGAAATTAAACTCATGTTTTTCTTTCAGTTTACTAATTTTTTTCAAATAGTCTAATTGGGAAAAATGTACATTTTCATCTATCATTTTCCAAGTGAGCGAACCGTGAACCTTTAACAAATTGAATACTGGGATTTCAGAAATATTATCATATTGGAGGCTCTTTTGATAAAACGACTTCTTAAAATTACTTAGGCTAAATTTCTTTTTAAAAACGCCATTGAAACCATCGTTAAAATGTAGGTCTAAATCTTCTAATGTTTTCTCAAGGAATATATCAATGTTCGTAGTGAATAAATTTACTTGCTTAGACACTGTATTACTTCTTCTTTCGTAAATAATATGGTTTAGGCTGTTTAGAAAATCTTTGTAACTTAAAAACGTGTTATTTAGTTTTTTATAATCTTCATCCTCTGGTGTATCCGTATCTTCAAAGCCCAAATACTTTGTAACTTCCTTATCAAAATTTAAAATATCTATATTCCCTTGCATTGCAACTTCAAAATAAGCATTGTACGAAGAGGCTTTTATGAATGTGTACTTATCTTCTTCTAACTCATTTCTTTTCTTGTCTAAATCCGTTAGCCATTCTTCAATCTTTCCTAATGTTCCAAAAAAAGGAGTGGACAAACCTGAGCCAATCAAAAAGTTTATGTTACAATCTTGAAACACAAATTTGATATGGTCTTTCATGTTTTCATCAGAAAAATAGCCATTGTTATTTTCTGGTACGCTTTCCTCTTTTCTTTTTGGCGACATATCTACTTAAATTCAATTTTTATTTTTCCTCCTAAACCTTTTTCTACAATTTCAAAAAAAGTGTGGATTTTAATATTATTTCCGCTTTCACTTTCAATCCGTGATATATAACTTCTTTTCTTACCAACTTTGTCAGCTAATTGCTCTTGTGTTAGCTTTCTTTTTTCTCTTGCATTCTTTAGAAGTATTCCAATATCTTTACCAGTATAGCCCATAAAACAAAAAGTTACATCTACATTAATTGAAATGTAACTTAAATGTTGCATTTGAAAAAGAAAAAGAGCTTAAACTTTTTATAAATGAAGTATCAAGAATTAGAGGCTATTTAGTGCAACCTAATTTTCTTAAATTACTACTTATGAAATCCATTAGTTCAGCATTACCCGTTCCAGTTCTTCTTAATTGACTTTTAGAGTTATCTCCAGCAATATTAAATTCATTCTGTAATCCAGAACAATCCTTGTTTCCAATCATTTTTAATATTCTTGCTTTTACTTCCGTATCATAGTTCTTCCAGAAACTTGCATTGCTGGTAACTGCCCGTACTTTCTTCTTAAAAATATTGTTTTTATCAATGTGTTTTAAGTATCCGTTTTCTGTTGCAAGAAATGGATAAATATATGCTTTATCTTCCTTAAACCATTTGCTGATGCCATCGGCATTAGATTGATAAACATTACTTAAAAAAGTTTGATTTGTAGGTTGGATATATGCGAAAATTGAACTCATATTGTAAGGGTGTTTAATCTCTACTTTTGACGTTGTATTTGCATCATACATAATACTTTCCTGTCCATATAATTTAAACTTTTGCTTATACATATCAAAAACTTCAATCAGTTCCTTAGGTAATCCGCCTCTATTTGGAGTACTTAATACGACCGTGTTTAAAACGAAATCTAATTTGTCTTTTCCGTTAATTGATGCTTTAACGATTTCTACTAAAGATTTTGAAATTGCAAATAAAGGCTCGTTTTTTTTATTTGTGTAGGTGGCTCTTATACCATTGTTTATTGCTGTCAATATTGGTAGATAATCCGCAGAAACTATTTTGTTTTTAACCAGATTTTTATACGTTTCTGTGGCTTCTAATTCGTTAATGACTTCTTGTCTTCCTTTTTTTCTGTTTTCTGAAAAATTAGAGATTGCGGTAGTAGTTTTATCAATATAATCTGTATAGTCGTTGAGGTTTGATTTTACGATTTTACTCGTTTCTTGTTTGGAAGTTTCTGTACTGTCTTTTTTCTCTACTTGACTACCAATAATTGCTAAAACTAATAAGCCAGCAATTATTAGTAGTGTCTTTTTCTTTTTTAATGGGAGCATACTATAAATGTTTAATGCTTTCAGCCTCAAAAAGCGGTTTTATTAAACAAAAAAGAGCGTGGGCTAAACCATACGCTCTAAAGGTACCGCCAGATACCCAACACAATACAGAAAAGACACCACGCCCAGAGGACGTAGCTGATTAACTGTATTCTTTGTGTTTAGTTTTGAAACTGGCGGTTTCTTAGAAGAGAATACGATTACGCTACTTAATATTTTAAAATTTTGTTTGTCTTATAAATTTAATTTTGTTTGAATGTAAAATTAGATATTTATTTTCATTTTTAGCATACTATTCTTAATATATCTATCATACAGACGTTTTACAGCTACTGGTGTAAATAATTTATTTCTTCTGGTTTTAAAACCATTAAGATTAAGAGTATTTGCGATGTTTTGATAACTTTTATCTTGCTTTCTCAAAGGAATTATTAAGGCTGTTGCTTTTTTGTTGTTTTCATTTTCTGATGAGTTTCTCTGCCTAATTTCTAAACTCTTTAGTCTTGAATATTCCGTTAGATTTTTAGGAGTACCTAATTTAATACCTTTTTCTTTTAATTCGGCTAAAGCATCTTTAACTCGCTTACTTATTCGTTCTCGCTCATCTTGTGCTAAAACTGCCATTATTCCAATAGTAACAGAATTTGCTTCTGGCATATCTATACACTTAAAATTTACTTTTGCATCTCTCAAAGTAAAAATGAATGCTGCATTTCTTGAAAGGCGGTCTAATTTTGCGATGAGTAGAGTAACTTTGTTTTCTTTGCATTTTTCAAGTGCTTTTAGTAATTCTATTCTTTGATTGTTTTTTCCACTTTCTACTTCTTGATATTCAGCAATTAATTCATCATCTATTTTTAAGAAGTTTTTGACTGCTGTTTTTTGTGCTGATAAACCAAGACCAGATTTACCTTGTTTTTTTGTAGATACTCTGTAATATGCTATATATTTCATTTGTTGATGTAATGTTTAATAAAGGATAAACTATTATTAAATAAAAAAGAGACTTAAAATAAGCCTCTCTCTTGTGTTTTCTCTCCATTTCTTAGATATATGCGTTACTTCATATTCTTTTCACTCTAAATCTTTCCCTATGAGATTGTAGCGATGACATTTGATGTAATTTGAACAGGCACAGAGTAAAACCATTCGACAATTAAACTCGATGCCTTTTTCCAGATAGTCCAGACCTTGTTGGTATGGAATAGTTTTACGCATTTTCTCGTAGTCTGGTATATAGTTCTGGATTGTTTGGTATTCCGCCTAACTTATCGCCTTGAAACTTATAACCAATTTTATTGGTTAATAAGTGTTGTTGTAAATTTTGACGATTGTAATCTGGGCGATACCGTGAGTAAGGTTTGCTTCTCGTGTCAATTACTGCATCAATGTTATTGCGTTTAAGATTTTTAATGAAGTCTTGGATTGGTAGGTTTCCAATTCCGATAGTGTAAATACTCTGTATCATTAGATTTATTGTAAATCTAATCTGAATAGGAGTATTGACAAAACAGAAACTTTCTTAATTTTCTATTGAAACAAAATTTTAACTTTTAAAAGATTGAGCCTTTTTTATAGGTGTCCGATTTGTCCGATTTTGTTTTGAAAAAATCCTCTTTTTTAAGGGTGTCTGATTTGTCGGATTTCTGTTTAGATTGATATTCTTTTTTTAATGTGTCGCTTTTGTATCATTTCCTTTTTTTTATATGTGTCTAATATGTCTATTTTCTCTTTTTTATAGGTGTCAGATTTGTAAGATTAATTTTTGAGTTTATTTTGCTTTAAACAAAAATTATATACTTAAAAAATAGATTAAATAGGCGGTAGCAATGCTTTGGTTTAGTTCCTTTAAATGCGAATAGGAGTTTGTATTTAAAGGTTTTCCAGATAAAGCATTTAAACCAGTTTTCATTTTATATAATTTTTTACTGTCTATTTTTGGATTTGATTTAGCTGAACGTTTTACTGTGCTAAAGAGTTCATGAATACCTCCTAAATCATTCACTTTATCAATTAATAAATTGTTTTTTAAATCACTCCAGCTATTAATTTCAGACATATCTATATTCATTTTGGGGTGTTTTTCTATCATTTTGTACTCATTTAGCCATAAATTCAGTAAGTATTGTTGAATGTTTGGGCTAAATAAGTGTTGAAATGTTAATTCTTTAATGCCTATTTCTTTTTCTATTCTTTTAAGATATTGCTTCTTAAAAGATGCCTCAAACCTCATAAAATGATTTATAACTCTGCCTATTATAGATAAGTCTTTTTTTACTTTTTTAGATTTGTCATATAATCTCTTTTTTCTATTTCCAGAATTATAATACAATGTGTTTTTCTCTATAAATCTATTGTAATAAGATGAGTTTCCTAAATACTCGTAGTATGCTTTAGGTTCATATATGGTAGGAAATGTACTCTCTAAATCAATTTGAAATATACTTGCTTTTAATAGTTTTACTTGTAATTCCTGTTCTAATTTATTTATTGCTAATGGTACTTCGTTCCATAGCATAGATGAGAAATCTTCTTTATAGTATTGAGATAAGGAACCTTTAATTGTTAAATTATCTCCATTTATATAAATATTCATTTTGTTATTTAGAGTAGTAGCTTTATATTTTACTTCTCCTGTATTCTTAATTATATCTTCTCTTACATTTCTAAGAGTATTCATAATCCTACTACTTTCATTCGTAGTTAATTTAATTGATGCACCAATTGAGTCTATCATAATTCTCCAATTTGGGAGAAAAAACAACCTTACTAAATAGTAATGATTATTTTAATCTTCTACCGTTAGACATAAATTGCTCTAATGCTTCATAAACTTCATCTTGTTTATATCTTCTTCTCCTGCCAATGGTATAGGATTTTAAAATCCCCTTTTTATGCCAGTTATTAATTGTGCCTTTTGAGACTTTAAAAATACTGGCAACTTCTAATGAGTCCAGCAAATCTGAATTTTTCTCTTTGGTTGGTCTGTTTTGAATTAACTCTTGAAAAGTTTCTTTGAAAATTTCTTTTAATTCTTGCTTTGTGTAAGTGGACATTACTACCTCCATAACGAATGTTTTTATAATTTGAAACAAACGTATGAATTGGGTTTATCTGGAGTGCGATTTGTAGTACACTCCAATTTTCCTTTATTAACTTTCTTTAGCTTTAATTATATCTTTTTCAACAAGTTCTTGTGCTTCTTTGAATTTAGCTTTTTTAAATATTTGTAGTATGGTCTCTAAAGAAGTAATTTTTTTTCTATGGTCTTTGATATTATATAGATACTGTTCAGTATTTTTTTCATTTCTATTTAAAAGAGTTGAAATGATTGTGAAAAAACCTTTATTATGACTGTATTCTGAAACGTTTGGAAACTTTTTTAAATCCTGTAAATAACTAATGAGTAGCATTTGTTCGGTGTGAGTTAAGTCAGCTTTTGATTTCGTGTAATAACCTTTTAAAACGTTTTCTTTTAAGTTGTCTTCCAAATTTTGTAATACTTCTATCTTGTTGTTAGAAAATGTATTTAATTCTGTTAATGTCTTTTCATTTTTAGAAATAATTCTGCTTATTTCTTTAGCGAATTTCTGCTTTTCAGTTTTGTCATCTAATAAAGAAAACATTTTATCAATTTGAGTTAATGCCATAGACAACATTTCATCTGCTTGTTTTTTAGAAAAATCTTTTTCGTCTAAACACTCAAAAAAACTATCTACATTGCCTAATCTTTTGTAACTTTCTTCTGCTGTCATATATTAATTGTAATAAGTTTTTATTCCCACGCATTTTTCAATTCTTTTGTAACTACTTTCTGAACAATTTTTACATATTTCTGCATAGTTCTTAAAGATTTGTGTCCAGTTATTTCCATTATTGTTTCTGGTCTCATACCTTTTTCTAATGATAATGTTATAAAAGTTCTTCTTGCTGTATGAGTAGAGATGAATTTGAATTTTGGTAGCGTTGTTTAAACCCTTGTTTTTCCACAATATTGAGTTATAGTATATTCTTTGTTTATTTCAGCGAGTTCTCCTATTTCTTTTAAATAATCATTCATTTTTTGATTAGAAATTTCTTTAAAAAATTCATCTTTATTCAAGTATTTATTTATAATCTTCTTAGCTTTTGTAATAAGAAGTATTTTAATATAGTCTTGGGTTTTATGCGTGTTTACAGCCAAAAATTCTCCTCTTATATTTTCTTTCTCTAGTTTTGAAATATCCGAATATCTTAATCCTGTAAAACACGCTAAACAAAAAAGGTCTCTAACTTTTTCTAATCTTAATTTGTCGCTAAGGTCTAATTCTAAAATCGTGTTTAACTCCTTATCTTCAAGATACACAATATCAGCTTTTTCATAAGGAACTTTAAATTTTCTATAAATCATATTTGTATTATAACCTCTATCAGTTGCCCAATGCATGAAAGTTTTAAAAGTTGAGATGTATTTTCCAATAGTGTTGTTTAACATCTTCTTATCTTCAATAAAATACTTGATAAATTTTTCGTAAAACTGATTATCTATAACGCTGAAATCAATAGTTAGCCTTTTTTTATTTTGAAAATCGGTTAGATGGTTTTTAAGCGTTTTGTATTTTTTTAAAGTTCTCTCTTTTACATTGCAGACCTCCATAAACTCATCAAATGCCTTGAAGAATGACATTTTTGAAATACTGTCATTATTTAATGCTCTATCAAGTTCTTCTCTTAGGTTAGACGGAGTTGGTATAATGTCATTTGTAAAATGCCTTGTGTAAATTTTGTTTAACTCCATTTCAATTTTTTCTAATCGAGCATTCTTTTCTGCACTTCCTGTGTAAGAATTACTTACACGCATTTTTCTGTCTAACCAAGCATTAGGTCTAACTTTTTCTTTAGTAGAATATTTAAACTTTCTTCCTTTGTATCTAAAAATTAAAAAGATTAAAGTTTCATCTTTTGATTTAGGTTCTTTTAGATTAAATCTTACCATATTTAATGTTGAATTTGCTGGTAAAACTAATAAATAATTAGCGAGGGGTCGTTATAGGGGTCGGATTTTGTTGTTTTTAGTTGGGGTTTGTTTTAGTTAGAATATTGATTTACATTTGTATTATAGAGTAGTTAAGATGAAAAATAAAGAAGGTATTTCAATAGTCCAGTTCCCGCTACTACAAGAGATAAATCATCATTTTTTGACATTTGTCTCTTTTTATTTTGAGACAATTCTACTGATAATGAACTAGATAGCTCAAATATTGCATTTACTCTTTCAGTTCGATAATTATCATTTTTAAAGTCATAATAATACACCTTTAGGAAATACTAATTTTTGGAAACTCTTCTTGAGTAGTTGTATTTGACTGTTCCCACACTTTGTTCGTATTCATAAGCAGTTCAAGAGAAAAATCTATAAATTTAGATGAGTTCGATAATTTTTTATTGGTCTTTTTAATTCCTTCTTCAATTTGGTCAATTTCAGTTTTTAATTTAGAACCATATTTTTCAAATAATTCAAGACTCAAGTTTTCAAAGACATGCTTTTTTTTCTAATTTTTCATACTCATTTTCTTGCTCAGATTTTCTGCGATTCAGTATTCTTCTCTTTTCTTTATCTACCTCATTCATTTCATTAAATACATTTATTAGAGCTATTTTAAAGTCATTCTTATATTTCTCAGGTAATTTATATTTTGACAATAAATCTTTAAAACTGGAGTGAATTATTCTTGTGTTTCTATTTTTTCCACAACCTGTTGTAATTACATTTGTAATAGTAGTACGTAACCCTTTTTTTAAGACGTTTGTAAGCAGTTAAATTCGTTTCACAACATGAAACACTTGATTAGTCTTTTAAGCGGAGCATGTCATTAATAATACCTGTAACAGCTAACGTTTTTCCTTTATATTTTTCATCTGCTGAAATTTCATTCGCTTTATAATCTCTAAACAATTTTCTAGCCCCTATTTCAATATCAGCATTAATTACATAAGGGCTATAATCCTCCTTGTTGAGGTTGTGCTAAACCTATTATTTTAATAATAAAAGTTGTTTTCTTACTTTCATTTGAACTATTTTCAATTCTCTTTATTAAGGCTGCGTTTATACTGAAACCATCTTTATCAATATAAGTGATACCATTTAACTTCTTATTTAAGCAGAAGCTAATGTTTTTTGAATAGTCGATGTTTCATAAAACCTAATAATAGCATTGAAATCCTCTACAAAGCAGTTCGATAATTTGTTAGTGCAGGCTACTAAATTAGAAGTCAATCATTTATTAATCAAATGATTGACTTTTTTTCTTCCTGAATATTTCCCGATTATATTTTATTACTTCTTTTTTATCTTTTTAAAAGTCATTAGCATTCATAGTGTTTCATAAGATATTTGTTATTTTAACCCGTTGTGCATTATGATTTAAAATAAAAAAGGGTAACTACATATAAGTTTACACTAAAATAAGTTGCTTTTGGTGTAATTAAATTCTATATTTGTAGTATTAAAATTA
>JARDVA010142923.1:0-10922 GCA_030265315.1 Mopalia swanii | reverse complement strand
TTTGGATGGATCTTCCTCAACTATATAATCCTTAATTAGACTAATTAACCTTTGACCCTTTCTTAAGTGCACTTTCCTACAAATTTATTGATTCTGAATCACGTGACGATACTCTGCATGGATGGATCTCTCACAACAATTAAGTCCCTAATTAACACTAATTAACACCTTTCTTAAATTACGTTTCCCACAAAATATTTTTTCTTATGCAGTTGATTTGGGATCAGTGAAATGTACTCTTACTAATAGCTCTGTGATTTTGGATGAGTCTTTCACAACAATTAAATCTCATTTTGGAGATACTTTGAGGAGGGCTCCCCATTTACTCCCGCGTTGGATTTACTTAAGAATTAGGTGTCTTGAGTGACTACGGGCCCCTCGTCATCTCGACTACCTCAAACCTTTTGGATCTCTCATAACAATACGATCTTGCTTGGCTTCCAGTCTATATGGTTGGACAACTATTTCCATGGTAAAAGTGGAGTTCCCGTGGATATAGTGACTGTTTTAGCGTGTTTCTCCTTAACTCTACAGTGAAAGAGTTCTTCCGATGGGATTATTTGAGTCACACTCACCTCTTGTTTTAAATTACAACAGAACTACTTTTGTCGGATTGAACAAAACTTTTATCACGAGTAACATCTGTACATGTACACATTCAAATATTGCAGGAATGGAGTTATTCAGTTTCCTTTTGGAGCAATCAATAAATTATTTTCATGTTATAGTGTGGCTCAATTTTCCTGTATAGGTACACTTATTCCATTAGTTGTTCTTCCGCCATCGGACCTTGGTCGTCCACATCGATGCATAAGGAGACTCATACCCATAGTTATTATACATTTCTTCGAAGTTCAAAGTCCGTACTTTTTAGAACAGATGTGGAATCAGTTAACTGTTCACTCGCTATTTCAAGCATATTTTTTGTTTATATATTTGAAAAAATAATACTTATACAACGAAGGCATTGACTTCCACGGCAGGCCTTGACAACTATGTTATTATGACATGTTACCGGCTTCAGATGGAATTTATTTGATAGTGTTAGTACTCATCGAATTGCCGGTCACGTTTATGAAATGGACAAGCTATTTAGTGGAGAATATATCTTGAAATGGTCACAAATTATTCTCTTCCACAGATACGCTGACTCTATCCATCACACCACCTGGTGATAATGTTGTGGCGGGTCGTCCATTCACTCTCCGGTGTATAATAAGCAGAGTCACTAATAACAGAGATCCGATTTCCTGGGCTCGGGTTACCGATGAAACCACCTTCAACATTATTTTCTCAGGCAGAGAATGTAATTCCAGCCTACCTCTAACAGTAGGCTCGCCAGTTGGGTTCTCTGGAGGATGTGAGAGAAGAAACATTAACGGTGAAGAGGTGTACATGTTGACCATACATAACGTCACAGTAGACATGGGGACGTTTTCTTGGAAATGTTTACGTAATACTGACACAGGTCCAATACACGAAGACGTTTCTCTCAGTGTTAAAGGTACGAAAATAAATGTAACACCCACAAACCACTTTGATTATATACTGAGTATCATGGCTATGTAAAGATAAATACCAGCTATAACTCATGACATGGATATGCATGCTATATCTACAAGACTTTTTATTTTAAATTAAGCCTTTACAATATGACAATAAAGAGAATAGTATGGTTTCAATAAACGTAAATGGACATAAACTAAGTGACAATTAGCCATGTTTAGCAATGTATACCGTTTAAGTATGTGAATATCTATGTCAATACCAAGAGAGTCTACAAAAGTTGTAGGAGAGAACTAACAATGCCAGAATAGTTTGTTATAATTGATAAAAGCAGTGGATTGATATTTCAGAACATTTTTATCTTATTTGAAGATTAACAAGGAAATAATGGTCACTAACAGGTTACCTTTACAATTGTTATTAATGAGGAAATTAATTCGAACAAAAAAAACCCTGATAGGAAGTTAAGTCGTAACCATTACCATTGTCGATGGAGGATATTGCAATGGGAAAGTAGCTTATCGTCGTCAACAGTTCTGCATTTTGGTTTATAGAATCATTTATAATATTTATTTTCTTTCCCTTAATATACGTTTGAATTTTCGTAAACCGGTCGTTCAGATTTATTTAAATCATTTTCAGTGATGGTAACCAGTGTGACTCTGGACACTAGACCGGTCAGTGTATTAGCCGGTGCCTCCACCACCATTACTTGTACGGCCTCTCCCAGCAAACCCCCGGCATGTATCAGCTGGTACGTTAAGAGACAGGGGACAGCTGTGAGGAATATAACCACTGGACAATCAGTCGGTAACCAGTTGTCCATCACGCCACAGGTCACAACTTCGACACAATCGTTTACAGCTACACCAGAGGATAATGGGGCTAATCTGTATTGTACAGCTACTAACAATGTGACGGACACTCCAGTACAGTCACAGGATTACACACTAAATGTTCACTGTAAGACTCATTTCGAGGGTAATCATTTTTATTCACACGGTTTGTCAACATTATTTGTCCATTCATTTTAATAGTACAAATTCGAATTGAAGCTTACCAAAGTCTCAACCATCCCGCTCCATCAGGTAACTAGTAAATGTATAAAGTAACAAGTCGTAGGCTACTTGGATTAGGTAGCTCTTAATCCAAATTATGTTCTATGTTTCATATCACCACAGTTTGTCTCTTTTACCGTAATGCCGTATTACAAGTAATTTAATCCTTGGTAAGATGTTTAACCAATGGGTAGAGATTAAATGAACAAGGAGTTTTCCTGTTGCCAGATGGGTAGTTATTTTTAAAAAAAGCGTGTTTCTGCTATTGACAGAACTTTATATGTATATCGTAAAAGGAGGACACATAAATATATAACAATATGTGGTTAGCTGATGACACATTAGGTAATATAAATAGTATGATAAAACAAGCTATATACAAAAATATGCACCATTGACTTACTTGTTTTATGTAAATATTTGATACAGGACACAAAAAGTATGTGAATCTGGTGTAATATATGTGTACATTCTATTGGAGAAATAAATGGATGAAATATCGTCAATCAATCATAATATATAACTATAATAGAGAAAAACTAAAATTCCGGATGATGAACATAGCTAATGACATTTGTTTATGGACAACTTCTTTTTACATCACTGTAAACTTAATTTCAGATTCTCCTCGCACTGGTCTCAGTATCACAGGTTATGTGACTGAAGAACCCATTGAGTCAGGACAAACAATCAACCTGACTTGTAACGTGGGGGATGCGAATCCCAGTCCAACACTCACCTGGTCCTCGGAATGTGGAAATAACGTCGGCTTACAATCGACAATTCCGTCCGTCACAAAGTCACTGAACTGGAAATCATGTATATGTAGTGGGAATCAGAACGGGTCTCGGACAGGATGGACAGAGGAGAAGAATGTCACATTTAATGTAGCATGTATGTATGTAGATGTTATCACTCTGTTGCGCATTAAATGTTCTAACTGCGTGTGATTATATTTACTAATTTCTGTATTTGCTAAAACATGATTTACAACATAGAAATTAATTATAAGCTATAAATTGCTTATTTTTTAAGCATGTCTCTAAAGTATCAACCCCCGCTCCTTCCCATAGCCCTACATTCCAGTATTCCAGTAATGTAAGTATAAACAACTTACTATTTGTCAGACACATTTTACATGTGCAGCACAAATATTAAATATCATACTTTACTAATAAGAAAGCATTGACATATTTGACGATATGCTGTATTGGCATCTGAATTACCTCACAGCAATAAAGAATAATAGCGCGGATATGAGTTCCATGATGCTCTAGCCAGAGTACAGTTGTATAGTATATATATAGAGACTCAAGATGAAACACTGTTTGAGGCAATGTATAATACAAAACATGCTAACACATATACTATTGATGTTATATATCGTCATTACCAGGTGACCTGTGTTTAAAGTATAAGTGTAAAAGACAGTCACTGGTGAATTGATAGACACGAGGTGTTTATTTGCCATGTTTAAAGTTGGTAGTCGTTTGATCCTATATCCTCAGGGTATTGTATTAATTACAGGAATAATATGTTTGCGTTTAAATTATCGTTCGCAGTTGATTATTATACTTTATCTCGGTTTAAGGCACATTCAGTAACTATACCATATAAACGTTATGTGATGTGTCATATACTATGTGATTTAATTCCGTTGTAATGTGTCGCTCCTTTGCCGCTCCTAAAGTTACACATCCTATAGAAATACATTAAATAAGCAAATGTGCAAATGAATAACATTTAGCTAGTTAAGGAATGTATTCCATTGCTATAAAAAAAAATCGGGATATAGCCTGTAGAAATATTTTACAATAAAATAGTTTCAATACATTTTTGTTTTAAAGACTGTGTGGTATTTCCAAATTCTTTGACGCAATTAATGACAATGTTGCTAGCAAGGTTAAACAAATCCATAGTAAAAGTATAGTTAGTAAATATGTGTTTTTAGTCTTGCGTGTATCTACAAAAATAAGGGGATCTTAATTTCTGTAGAGCGGAAGCAATTGATTGAGGTTGTAAGCACCGCTAGTGTATAATGTAACTACTACCAACTTAGTAACATTACCGTCACCTGACCAAAATCGGTAGACATATTTATTTCACCACTATTGTAGCTTCGTGGTTATCCTCCTCATTAGTGCAGTGATCTCGGCCATGTCATTTGCGAAGTTGAAGTGGAATGCACCCTTCGTTCAATTGCACTGGCATGCATTTCGTTAAATTCATTTGCCCTGTTATAACACAAGTATGCCGTTCGTTGCTCTAAACCAAATCTCTGTACATTATCATGCGAGATCTCTTACTTGCAGGTGCGACGAGAACCATAAATAGGTCTCAAAGGCATATTGTTAAGATTTTGAAAGGGAACGCTTTATTCTGGTGTTGCTCATATATAAAATAGTAAATACATACGGGTTGGGCTTCTTCTGTTTTTCAGACTAATAACAAAGCACGTCTTTTACCGTGAATCTCTCAGATATCTGCGAATCAAAATTATTGCAGTCTGTATTTGGTACCGAATTCACACACTAATTTCTAACTTAGAAGATAGCTTCCTCTGGTTAAAAAACACATGAGATTGCATTCCATGCAATTAAGCAAAGCAATGTGGTCATCACTGAGTGAGTACACTCTTACAAAAATATGGCTCTTATGGAACCCTTTAAGGTTCTCTAGCTATGGCTGTGGTGGAACCCTTTGTGGTTCTGTATAGAACCCTCACAGCAACTGTCCCATGTATTTTTCCCTATCTTTTCATATCAAAGAACCGTTTTGGTCCTTATGATTCCGTTTAGAACCTTCCTGGTTCCATATAGAACAATTATCTTTTCAAAAGAACCCACAAAGAACCATTATTTCTAAGGGTGTAGTATAATAAGATCCACATATGTGTGTATGTGTTGTTAACAACTTTAGAACCAAATCAGCTATTAACCTCAAACTTCTCTTTTTCCCTTAATACTACGGATGCGATTGTATTTCCCCTAGTTTTAATTGTTCAAATTATGGCCGCCACTGAATATTCATGTCGTACTCACATCTGTAACCATTTATTAGTCTGTCTGATGCCTCTGTGATTAATGGGCAGTATGTCCAAATTTTAATATATTATAAATGTCTAAGCATTATTCATGTTGATCAATGGTATTTCCTTTTTCTTCAAACAGCAATATGCTTATAAAATAAAATTCACCTCTGTCAGAGGCTTTCCACAAAATATCCAAGAAGGCGGTTTTCTGCACTGCGTATGTAGCTACGTAAAATTGGGTGTCCATTCTCTCAATGAAACAGTGAAAGATATTTGCGAAAAGTTATTTCAAGTTTCATAAGAAAAATTTGGACACCCTGCCCGTTAATCACAGAGACATCAGACAGACTAATAAATGGTTAAACTGCGAAGTGGAATTCATGGTCAAAGAAAATGCCTCTTGTTTATATAATACAGAATTATAGTAGAAATGTCACATAAGCAGCGAGACAAGACACCACTCAGAAAAACAGCATCCGTGGTATTAAAAATACCACTCATACCATCGTCAAAACACAATTTCAATCCCAACAATATTACTTACCAGAATCGTGTAAAGACGGAAAATTACTATTTCTATTGCATTGAACAGAGGAATCATTCATATGGACAAAGTGAATCATCAATATAGATATATAGTTCATGTATCGATATCAAAATGATGTTCTTCCATCTGGAATATCGTCACAGCATTGACAATTTAATATTCAAACCACTGCAAAGTTATGTCTCTTGCTATACACACTGAATGGTATTGTTTGTTTGGTGTGCACGGTTAGTATTTATTGTCATTATTATTTGAAGAAAACGAAATATCAACATATAACATTGATTTTATACCGATGTTTGGGATAAAAAATGATCTGTGATTCGTCACGACTCAAACTCTAACTGTTGTACAGAGCGGATAAGCAAAATAAGTAGGAGTTGTTGTGACGACACTTAAGGAATCCAAAGACATTAAAGTGTGATGTCACCGGAGACGTTTCTCCATAGAATACCAATACAGTTAGAAAATAAGTGTTATCAAGTTTTGTTTAAAGAAAGATTTTTGCACTTTAAAGATCGTTTATTGGTTAATATTCAGATCACTAGATAAGTTAGTATGTCAAATACAGATTCGTAAATATGATACAAATATATGTTAATATGTGTCAGTTGTGTGAACTCCATTGTCATCCGTGCAAAATGAGAAAAAGTGAACAAATAAGCGTTTCAAACGAAAATATTTAAAAAATAATGACCATTAATATGGAGCTTAAATAGAACTTTACATTGTGTATCATAGCTTGCTTGTTTGTTTGATCGGGGCTTAACGTCGTACTCAAGAGTATTTCACTTACATGTATATGACGACGTGTGCATCATACCAGCATTAATAACAAAAATGAATTAATAAACCCAAGGTAATATAGCAGCCGAAGCAGGCATGGTCCGTAGCTGAAAACAGTGTAAGTAAACTGGTAGATTTAATTTGTCATTTTCTACATTACTGGTCAATCCAAATTCTACAGTACTGGTTGATTTGTGCTACACAACTGATAAGGATCTACACAACTGGTAAGAATCTACACAACTGGCCAAATTCTTAACAAGTGCCTCTAACAAAGGCCACCAATATATAACACTAGAACTAAACTAACCCATTCAAAATGTCCATACCTTCAGTTCAATGGTAGTGTTATATATGCCCATGCCAATATCTGATTATGTTAAAATATTTAAACATGTTGGGTTTAAGATGCTTATCACATGTTTTATTGTTACATAAATAAGCCGATTTTGCCTGGCTGTTTGCACCACTTACCAATACTGTCCGTTTCTGTATAACTGTCCTCTAAGGAATGTCCATAACTTAGCGAGTGTAACATTTTAATTAACAGATTGGGTCCATATTTATTCCAATGTATGGTCCAGGGCAGGTCCACAGGCCAGCCGATGAGTCTGTTGCTACTGTACTGTCCTCTTTACAATTGTTATACAAGAACAACTTGTCCACTAGCTCAAATGCAATTGTTACTCTCACTGTCAAAACTAATATAATAACATAATACGTAAGACTTTATGGATTGACAACTTCTGGGTTTATTAAAGAATATAATGTTTGACACCTGAAAAAGTCAGCCAGTAACGTCAACCTTCATCCATAATTGGGCAGGTACCCTGTCATATCATAACACAATTCTATGGATTTCAACTTCTATATTTATTATCGGGTAACGTTTCAGTGCAGATACTAGAATTCTCAAGCTTAATGACAGAATAGAGTGATGAAGGTATATATACATAAATATGACAGTGCCAATTACAGTCGCAAAAAACAAGAATGAAATGGCTTATGTGACTTTTAGAAAACAATTGAGGGGATTACATCCAGGGGTCAAAAGGGGGTTAAATGGCGTGCGAAACTTAACAGGTGTCTCAGCATGGTGGCTTCAGAGTGGATAGCAGTACAGTAACTGAGAAATATTGAGAACAGTCCTGATGTTTATCTGAAATTCAATCCAAAAATTCCCAGGGTTAACGATGCTGAATCTGTACATTGTTTTTTGTTTGTATCTTGTACTGAAAACTTTTGTTTTTACTATATTAACAATCGTAAAATTATTTAGATTAGCATGTGGATATTCTTTTTAAATTTTGGTGTGACGCTTGTTGGAACATACGTTTTTGCGGACTTAAGCTCAGACTGTCCCTCTATCCAAGGTATATAAATTATCTTTGTCTATATTAGAAGTCCCATGAAGGTTGTATCAAGAAAATAAATAGTACGATTTCATTTTTCTTTTACCAGTGCTACAAGAATTTCATTAAAGTTTTGTTCTCCTGTTTTGAAATATATATTTCCTGATACAAACCCCTGGTTTGGAAAGCCTTCAATTTAACCAGACCTAAGCTACATGTGCATGTCCTCTGTAATCAATGAACCATCACGGCACTTAAGTAATAAAGTAAGTTGAAACTGTTTAACGAAGTAGACTTTGTCCAGCTAAGAACATGTCGACCTTGCGATCCATCTCAGCTCTTCTCTCTGCAACTGACTGTAACTGGATTCAATCGATTACAGTTGATATGTTCGCTCTTGCAACTAGGTAAAACTAATTGCAGTTGATTGCAAGCGAGTTCCGCAAGTTCTACTTTTCTGCAACTGGCTGCGATTGATCAAAACAAAACATATCACGTGGGGAATCACATGACCACTAAAACGGAGTAAAGATGCACAGAAACGATTTATCGAGTTTTGAATGAAGAACTTTTGCGAGCTAATATTTTTCAAAAAGGGACCCTTGCTATAAGACGTCCTTGAAATACTAAAATTCGATGTATGTAAATATGGTCTATTTTTGACTGCGTCACATGATAAGCATTAACCATGCATGTGACAGTATAATAGCTGCACAATGAGCATGCGCACTTATTCTCAGTTACATTTAATCGACGTCAACCTGTTCCTAACCAGTTCTTTGATGCTCAGTTGTAATGAATCTCAAGTGTAAAATATCGACATGTTTGTGACGAACACGTCGACTGCGTCCAGTTGTCTTCTGTTTCAGTGGATTGCATGTCGACATATCCTTATAGCTTTAAATGTCGAGTAACAAGGTACTTTGTCGCTAAACATAGAACGAAGTACTTTGTTACTTTATACTAAGCTCACTTCATTAACTGTTTCAGCAATTTACTTGATAAAATCCAGTAACTAAGAACTATGTTGATTTAACGCTATACTTTGACTTTACAAACCGTTATGTTGATTTAACATAGTTTGTTAAAGCCATTCAAGGGGACTTTGTTAATTGTTATTTAGTACTTCGTTCCTAAACATAGAATGTAGTACTTCAGAACTTATTTTGTTGTTTTTAACAAAATACTTTCTTGAGTGTACGCATAGTGATATATATTTTCTTTTCGGTTGCTTGCAAAAGGTTCGTTTTAAAGGTATAGCAGAGTTTTAAGGATGTTGGTTTTGCTTTGTTTCTAAACATTTGGTAACACAATATTCAATTTGTTGCGTTCCTGTTGTACTATCGCAGTTATTATCATTTCACACCTCTTATAGGCATTGACAATATGCCGAATTGACACATATACACTGATTTGATAAGACAGCGCCTTTATACCGGGAATAATCATTAGATGTAGCTTTAATGAATTAGCCTACTAGTGTTTAAGATTATACACAATGTGTAAAGTATGGTTTAAGATGGGAATTTTGTTTAAACATGTAGGTTAAGTTTATTCAAAGACCAACTTGCTAACTACGGTTATTCGTCGTTGGTTCACACTAATTTAGTAATTCTATCTTCATCAATAAATATATAGCTGGGATACGGTTCAGAATTATACACTGAGACGTTTTCCAACATATTACTAGTAAAGTTTTAAACCCAGTAATTTTTATTTTAATGCATGTACTACGCCTACCTTGAAAAGTGTGTTTTACAACTACCGGTCACGTTGTTTCGTATAATATGAGAATATTTTCCTTAATTAAGCAAATGTTTTGTAGTTACCACCAACACAACCAGATCGAAGAACACAGACATACCTTCCTCCATTTAATTCTGAACAAAGCTATGAACAAAGCCATTTTCTAATTTTGTCTTTTACATATAAAAGCAAGTAATTAGCATTGGTTTAAAATAATCTAAACACATATACCCATCCTCATCAACATCATCCGATCAGTATTCTTTGGAATCGAGTAGTTATTAAACTAAAATAACAGATTAATGTTTCGCTTCTGACCGTAAAACCCTCAGATAACTACCGATACAAATCAACTATCAATTGTTTTGGGACAAAGCGAAGTCACGTTTAACTGTTAACTTTTCATAAAGTGTTAATGCATCGCAATACTGTTTTTTTTTTGCAGATTCGTTACACAATTCAGTTTTATACGTCCATACCCCCTCGGTAGTATGTGTCTAGTATACCCAAACTGCCTTACTTATCACTGGAAGAATATTATTTTTCCAACAGAGCGAAATACTCAACATTTTGCATTTTTGCTAGTGTGGCTGCTTGATATTCGACACACCAACCAACCAACCAATCAATCATACTTTCATACAACCAATGTAACAGTTCTGTAACAATTCGGCCCATTGTTTCATGGAACCACGTGGGCTCGATTAAAATCTGCATGTTACCGCTTTGAGGCCAAATGCGTTTGTATTATTTATGTCATATGGGTTTCACAGGTGTGTAGACTGTTCTGTTTCCTCATTTTCAGTTGGTCCTGACAGCGTGTCTCTTCATCCAGATAAAGGTCTAAACGGGAATACAGTGAACGTAACAGAGAATAGCACAGTAACATTCAATTG
>JARDVA010142812.1:0-10923 GCA_030265315.1 Mopalia swanii | reverse complement strand
TAAACACTTTTCCTTTATTATAAGAAAAATCTCCTTTCCAGTTTTCTCCGGGTATATAGTGAAAGGTTAATGATTGGACACGCTGAAGGAATGAGCTAATCTATAGTAATTAAGACGATAGATCAAAGGAAGTTTGTCACATTCCAATATATATATCATTTGGCAGCTTGATGGCTTTCTTTGAACATGAAAACAGAAACTATATACAGCCAAAAAAAAGAACCATTAAGTACATCTTTCATGTATTTTACGATGTGCAAAAACCGTTACCTGTTCTGCTTGTCTGGACGTAAATGAACGAGATATACGAATTGGAGCCTAGAACATCTGTTTTCAGAGGATATAAATAATTTGGGCTTACAGAACTGCCCTAAAAAGAGAATGATTCCAATTCCTTCATATGTCGTTTTTAATTAGTTATAAAGTTCTTTATTTGATTGAATGAACGAAGGTGTGGGTGATGTGCGCATTTCCAGCACGTCATCTCAATGCCCGTACATTAACATTCAAAGCTTACGGTGAGCTCGCAATGACAGAAAGTCTTAATTCGCTGGTAAGTGGCTGGCCAAGGCACTGCTAATGGCTCTGTCCACTTGACTTCCTTAGCTGGCATTTTGAGTGTCGGGTTTACTGTACCCTAACAAATGACTTCCCGGCGGTTTTAATCAGAAGACGACTAAACACGGACAAAAGTAAAGGTTTTTCTGTTTCCCCATCAATTGAGTTCACTTCTGCAGCGGTGTTTAGTTTGTTGGATATTTCAGCGGGGATTTAAGGGGACCGCCCGTGGGTGTTTGACTGTCCTGTCATAGTTACATGAAACCGGTGTTGATTAGATTTGTGAAAACCGATTAGTTATTAAGTCAACAACAGGTAGTATAGTATATCTACTCCGATTAGCTCTTGATCGAAAGCGCGCGTGGGGGAAGTGAATCCCTCAACAGCCAATGGATAGACTTTACCAAACGTGCAGAGTACGTTAGTTTTCCACGCCCACATCAGACCATTGACATCCAAAGTAACACTCAGAAAGTCCACCGTTCGTATAAATTGTAGAGAGTCCAAGACATTGGCCCTTGTCACACACGGTAAGTTTTTTTCTTTCTACGATTTTCGATTTTTGAGCACATTTTGTATAAAAACATGTTTTGTTGAAACCAATTGTATCCTGAACGGCAAATTGAACTCGCCATTTCTAGAACTACATGTAACAATGTCAAAAAATGTTTAATCATTGCTATTTGGGGTTTGTCTTCGTAAAGAACACGTTTGAGAGAACCGTTTAACCTGTCAGTTAGTCTAACTTTCGAAGGTAGGCAAGTGCTCCTTTATTTCTCTGCTTCTAGAGCTCTCGTTCTCCAGTCATCTTCAAACGTGTTGAAAATAATAATGAATGACCTTCAGGATGTACAGAATTAATCGTGTATTTGTTAGATGGCTCTGAGAATTCATCTGAAGAACATTTCTATTGATCGGTTTATACCTCCTTCAAGTAGTGCTTATTTCACACGGAGGAACAGATTCAACTAAATCCCTCTATCTTTGATACTTGTAAATTCAAAAGAGCAAGATACGTAATTGTGTTAGCTCTGGTAGTTTAAACCCTTAAGCTAAGGGCCTTCCAACAGAAACAATTTTATAGCATGATGTGTTTAAACTAAGTTTTATAAAGGAACACAACTAAAACTTGTTGTCCTACATTCTCCACTTAACGTCTGAATATATTAAGTCTACTATGAGAAATAATTCTTTGGGATCAACTACGTTATAGCATGACTTCTAAAAAGTGTCTACATATCGAATACCGTATCCTAATTCGTTTCCTTGATGGTCCCTGGACCTTCATCCGATCTGACCATTATATTGGTTTCTCGTCTCTCTTCTGGAGGGTAAGTCATCTTATGCCGTTAGCTTCTGTATATTTCTCAATATAATGATTCTGTTGTGTTTTTTTTCCCAGCGCTATGAAGACACCGGCGCTGATCACGGTTTTACTCTCCCTCACATCCCTATATATATTCACAATAGAGGCTTTACCCCAGTGGCGACCACAGGGCAGATTTGGTAAAAGATTTGACCCGGTCTTCGGTCTTCTCTCTCAACTGGATCCACACGAAGGTAGGTCCTCATTTTACTAAACTAAACTCATTTAGTACGAGCCTCTCGATTATAAATCAGATATTGTTAACCTTTGATATATGTCAGTCCGACCGACAAGCAAAGTTATGTTCTTGTCTTCCCAATCAATTCAAGCCACATGAAGGAAAGCATCACACCGTGTTTTCTTATTAAACCTCAATACCTATCTCTTCAATTTGGATCCGAGTTCACACGGTTTCTTCTTGCACAACCCCAGTCACAGGCTGGCATGTCTAAATCAATGCATTTAGCTTTTGATACCGTTTAAGAACACACACAAAATTTCTCTAAAATCCCTAAGATAATACCCTAGACTTTGTTCTAAACTCAATTTACATGAAGGATGGAAAGCTTAGATTCAGTTCGTTATTGTGTTATTTGTCTTAACTTCGACTTACAATAATTTTCACAGTGTTTTTAGAGAATATTTAATAGGCTACAGATCCAGTAAGAAAAACGTTACTGTGCAACTTAGAAAGTTGTTTGAGAACCTAATAGTCGATTTACAGTTTGACGTTATACTCAGTTGATACAATATTTATCATGCTGTGCGAATAAATAGGCGTTTGAAATTCCGCTTTAAAGTATTACTGTCGAGTCTACCAAAATTCCAAGGTATTTAAAGATTGGCTAGGAATTCACTCGGTATGTTATCTAACAATAAGAAGGTGTGTGTTGGGGATGGGACTATGCCTATTTAATTGTTGTATTGAGTTGATAGATATTTTGTTTAATACACGGGATATTTTGACGAAAATCCCGCAGTGGGGAGCATAGCGTGTCTTGATGATCCCATTAATCTTAAACACCTTGTCAATGACTCAGCGATATGATCACTGATAAAACTAAATCCAGGACTCAGATTTAACTATTTGAATTGTAATTTCGAATAAATTCTTTTCGCTATCATAAACATAATCATGCTTATCTTTAAATCAAGATGATTTTTTTAAAATGTAAACTTTTAGCACACTTTTAGCAAGACCTTTAGCTTATTTTGTCATCGTAGTCATAGCGTGATATGCTAGTAAATGCATTGATCTGTCACTGTGGTAAGCCATTTTATCACTTCTGACTTTGTTCAACATTTGTCGAAAAGGTTTTGATTTTATTTTACTTACGTGCAATTCTTTTTCACATATGTGAAATTCTTTTTTACTTATGTTAAAAAGATTTTCTCTTAAGTGAAAATTTTTTATGTAAAATAAAAAAGTATTTAACATATGCAGAATTATTTTCCACATATGAGAAATTGTTTTTCTCCTAAGAAAAATGAAACACAAAAACCTCACTATCTCACGCTTTATTTTACATATGTACAAAAGAGTTCCACATATCAATAAAACTAAGAAACGAATTCTCCCCCATAGCAAGGTACCGTATCAAACCGTCGTTCGTGCTCATATCGTCTTGTGTATACTTTCTCGACGAATACAACGACGATAGAAGTATCTTTCTCTGACAGGGTAATCGAGATCACACGCTGTGCAAGTTTAACCTCAGCAGGGTACAACCCCCAGTCGCAACACTTTATCAGGAAATGGTCCCACTGCAGCGAGATTACAACAGCAACACATCAAAGCGCACACTGCCAAAAGTCGAATAGCTACTTACATTCGCATATATTTACAGTTTAACAACTTCTGGAACACAAAACCATGCCTACACGCTATTCTATTTCAGTATTTTTATTGTAGTCTACATCAGTTTATTTTCACGATGTCTTGGACGTAGTAATTCTCAAATAGGCTACGCAATCGGTCGCAATTGTTTGCCTATTAAAAAAATGTAGTTTTTTTCCCTTATTCATTCTTTGCCACACAAAAAAAAACAAATGCTTCGGGAAGCGCAGAGGGTGGATGTGCTTCTGATCAGCTTGAAATTTCGGCGCAAATCTATTGCCGACAAAAAAGGGACTGTGAGGGTGAAGTCTGTAATTGTTGTCTTGGATGCTTTTATTTCACATATCTACAAAAGAGTTCCACTATAATGTATAAGACAGAAGTGATAAAACGACTTACAATTTGTCACCGCTTTCATGTTAACATTTTACAAATTAGTTACAGTAGAGCTTAAGAGGCCAATTCAAAGCACCTTTGATTCATAGGCTACTAATCAACCTTTACTAAAAACAGGCATGTGTTATTATTCTATTATCAAACAGAGAAAGGTACAATTCAGCTTAACTGATTAAAACTAATTTTAACGTGACAACAAAGGAACCCGTAAGCGGTAGAAAATTTATACTTTTCCTACAGAAGAAATAATTTAACAAGTCCTTGTCGTTAATTCCTCAAATGGATGTATCAAAGTCTG
The DNA here is from genome assembly GCA_030265315.1 of Mopalia swanii. Classification (NCBI taxonomy): domain Eukaryota; kingdom Metazoa; phylum Mollusca; class Polyplacophora; order Chitonida; family Mopaliidae; genus Mopalia; species Mopalia swanii. The sequence continues at coordinate 6,468 of JARDVA010142812.1, read as the reverse complement.
TTCATTTGCTTCCTTCCATGCTCTGGTTTAGGGTAGCCTGTTCTAAACTTTTACTCTGCACCGGAAGAGCATTATTTTACAACTGAGCAAAAAGTTGGCGAAAAACACTGTCACAAAAGGAATATATACTCTTGTTACACCACTTATTTGTTATATTTCACGTTTGGCCAATGAACACGCGAAATTTGGCTGCCGCAAACATTTTCATGAGTTTGACTTAATTACGACGCCGTTAGAGAACAAAATACCTTTTAATGTACAAATTACTTGTCAAATTTAAACCAATTTATGTCTGAACACTGAACAAAAGAAATAACATTTCTGAAATATGGCTGAAAATCCCCAGTAGTTCGGTTTATTGTGTTCACGTTTTATATGTCAAGTCTAAATTCCCGGCTTCATTCTTCATCGGATCCTATGAATAATTGTGAAAACATGATCTATGTATATTAGATGGATAATTCTAAAAAAAAAATTAATTGTTTTAAATTTTGCCAATGTAATGAATTTTGAGAAATATATTTAGTTTTGTTCTTTATTCAGATGAAAACGTTCAAAAAGATAGTATCGAGTCGGAAGCAATGCAGGACACAAACGGATTGAATATACCTACTAGATGGTGTGTGCAGCTTACAAGTGGAAGGATACAATGTATTGGGTAAGTTCATTTTCAAGGCTGTTAGATTGCACTATCATTAAACTCATTCTGAAACGTGAACAAATAACCAAGATCAGTGTTTGGGGTGTCATGCCTCAAGGAAACACATGTTTTATCGTGTGTCAAGCATGTATAGGATAGTCACGAATAAATATCATATATATCATCGTTACAAATTTGTCTCGGAAATCAAAATAAATATTGGAGACATGATTTTTTAACAACTTACATAAAACATGTAACGTGCTCATTGTCGGTCACCACGATGTTTTGCAACACAATGCAGGACAAAAAAACTATTGTAGCCTACCTATTGTCGGTCCCCAACACTTTCCGTCAAGACATAGATACACGTTATCAGACATGGGAAATGTAAGGTGCTGTTTTAGTTATTAGGATATTCTTGTGATTGCATAACCGGTTTCTGTAGCGTAGTTGTATAGTGTTGACTCTGTTAGCCATTGGTTTGATCCCCAGTGGAGTCATTCGAATGTCTTTACATAATTTACAAATATAAATGGCCCGTCTTTTCACCACGATTAATAACATGTCGACACGTGAGAACTTACGACCACCGCCATTACAATGGCGCCCAGCATCACCAGGCAGTTTGTTGTCCTGACAATTGGGTTATCCGAATTTTATTTAAAGATTATTTATGTCACAATCTACTAAGAGTGATTCATTTTCTTTGCAGAGGGAGAAAGCGACGGTCAATACCGGAAGGGAAGTCAAACTATGCGAACCAGCCGAGAATGTGATATGGCTGAACACGTGTTCACGATTGAGGTATCCTAAAGCATCATTGTGACGTGAACAAAATGGTGCATTGTGCGAAACAGCATTCCAAGGGCGATAACGGATCTTTCAATTCTCCGAGAGACATAGAATAAATGTTACTTCTACTTTATAATTGACTCCATGTCCTTTGTTAAATCAATGGTCTGACTGAGCATCATCTATGTATTTATTCTAAACAACAAATGTTGCCTACTGAAATCAGAGAGAGATATGTAGTTACGCATGCATTCCCCTCAATTTAGGTATTTTAATTGGTCGAAAAAAAGTACAAAACAGTCGACCAATCAAAACACCACAGCTGAGAAGAATGATGACTACAAGCCACACGGAGAGAAGACGCTTTTAGGAGCATCTCTCGATAAGGTTTCTAGGAACAACGTGAAGGAATTCGTCCGAGTTGATGATTTTTAAAAGGTCAAAGATAACAGTTTGCAATTATTAACTAATCACAAGACCGCAAATCATTATTACAAATAGTCCTGAGAATGCACCCTAATGTCTTATTTCTCTCCAATCATATCCGCGCTACCAATATCAGGCATGTCTGACGAAGTTAAGGTAAAACATGTAGCTTCGTCCGTCAAGTAAGAGAAGATATTTAACCTTTATATTTCTAAACAATAAGTCACACTGAGCATAAGGCTCCTCTCATGTTCTAGATTATTTGCCTGCGAGAGTTTCTGAATAAATATAAGAGATTGTTTCCCAAGCATTCAAAATTGATTCTTTAGATATGAAGATGGTTATTAAAACAGATATATGCCTTGCCTGTCATTTCTCGGAGTTGTGACTTTTGTCTATCATGTCCACCGGTGTTGTCTATTAAACAGCAAAACGTTTATATGCTGTGTGTAGAAATCAATTTTATCAGGAAACTGCCGAACTTGTACTGCTCTGCCGGATGTTTACACGACCAGAATGGGTTATATACTGCAGCCTGTATTCCAATTAATCTATTAAGACTCGGACAGAGGGCAAATTAAATTTGCCAACAGGCATAGTTAACGCAGTGTTATAAGCCACACACGACAGAACAATATCTCGGTGGCGTAATTATGATACCACAAAAAGTACCACAAACTGCGGTAAAAGGTATCTAGATTGAGTAACTATCATGATAATTGGTATTTGGTGTCCCTAATATGTACCACAAGCGACAGAACAATATCTCGGTGGCGTGACTGTGGTCTAAGTACCACAAACTATCATGATAATTCGTATTTAGTGTCACTAATAAATTCCACAAACGACAGATCAATATCTTGATAGTGTGACTATGGTCTAAGTACCACAAACTGCGATAAAAGGTATCTCGATGGAGTAACTTTCAAGACAATTGGTATTTGGTTTCATTAATAATTGTCACAAACCACAGAACAATATCTTGGTGGTGTGACTATGGTCTAAGTACCACAGACTGCGAAAAAAGATATCTCGATTGAGTAACTTTCAAGACAATTGGTATTTGGTTTCATTAATAATTGTCACAAACAACAGAACAATATCTCGGTGACGTAACTATAGACGAAGTACCACAAACTGCGGTAAACGGTATCTCGATTGAGTAACTATCATAATAATTGGTATTTGTTGTCACTAATAAAAGTCATAGACACCAGAACAATATCTCGGTGGCTTGACCTTGGTTTAAGTACCCCCAAACTGCGATAAAAGGTATCTCGATGGAGTAACTTTCAAGACAATTGGTATTTGGTTTCATTAATAATTGTCACAAACCACAGAACAATATCTCTGAGGCGTAACTATGGTCTAAGTACCACAAACTACGGTAAAATGTATCTCGATTGAGTAACTATCATGAAAATTGGTATTTGTTGTCACTAATAAATACCACAAACGAAAGAACAATATCTCGGTGGCATGACTATGGTCTGAATACCACAAACTGCCGTGAACGGTATTTCGTTTGAGTAATTATCACGACAATTGGTTTTTGGGGTCACTAAAGATATCACAAACGACAGAACAAAATCATGGTGGCGTGATTATGGTCTAAGTACCACAAACTACGGTAAAAGGTATCTCGATGGAGTAGCTATCATAATAATTGGTATTTGGTGTCACTTATAAATTCCACAAACGACAGATCAATATCCCCGTGGCGTGACTATGGTCTGAGTACAACAAACTGCGGTAACGGTATCTCGATTGAGTAACTATCATTTGGTGTCACTTATAAATACCACAAAGAACAGAACAATATCTTAAAGGCGTGACTATGGTCTAAGTACCACAAACTACGGTAAAAGTTATCTCGATGGAGTAACTATCATGATAATTGGTATTTGTTGTCACTAATAAAAGTCATAGACACCAGAACAGTATCTCGGTGGCTTGACCATGGTTTAAGTACCCCAAAACTGCAATAAAAGGTATCTCGATGGAGTAACTTTCAAGACAATTGGTATTTGGTTTCATTAATAATTGTCACAAACGACAGAACAATATCTCGGTGGCGTAACTATGCTCTAAGTACCACAAACTACGGTAAAAGGTATATCTCGATGGAGTAACTTTCAAGACAATTGGTATTTGGTTTCATTAATAACTGTCACAAACGACATAACAATATCTCGGTGTCGTGACTATGGTCTAAGTACCACAAACTGCGGTAAACGGTATCTCGATGGGGTAACTATCTTGATAATTTATATTTGGTATAACTAATATAAATAAATACCACAAACGACAGAACAATATATCGGTGGCGTGACTATGGTCTAAGTACCACAAAGTGCGGTAAACGGTATCTCGATGGGGTAACTATCAAGATAATTGGTATTTGGTGTCACTTAAAAAATACCACAAATGACGTAACAATAAATCGGTAGCGTGACTATGGTCTAAGTACCACAAACTGCGGTAAGCGGTATCTCGATTGGGGTAACTATCATGATAATTGGTATTTGGTGTCACTTAAAAAATACCACAAATGACGTAACAATAAATCGGTGTCGTGACTATGGTCTAAGTACCACTAACTGCGGTAAACGGTATATCGATGGGGTAACTATCTTGATAATTGGGTTTTGGTATCATTAATAACTGTTTCTCGGTGGCTTGGCTATAACGAATATTGTTGTATATACCACACAAGACTGAAACTGTATGTGGGCAGTGTGACTGTAGCCTACACATTAGAAACCACAGAAAAACGTATATCGGGGGCGTGATTATTATCACCATTGGTCTAAATACCACAATAAAAAACAGAGAAGTGTATCTTGAGGGCGTGACTATGATATAAATACCACAAACGACATAGAGCGGTATTTGACAGTGTGACTTTGCTCATTATACCACAAACGACAGCCAACTGTATGTCGATGGCGTCGTTATGATCTAAATACCACAAACTACATAGAGCGACTTCTCGATGTCGTGACTATGATCTAAATACCACAAATGACAGAGAGCCGCATCTCGATGTCGTGACTATGATCTAAATACCACAAATAACAGAGAGACGCATCTCGATGTCATGGGTATGTTCGTTATACCACAAACGACAGAGAGCGGTATCTCGATGGCGTGACTATGATTTACATACCACAAATGACAGAGAGCGGTGTCTTGGCCGCGTGAGTATGACCTAAATGCCACAAATGACATAGAGCGGTATCTCGATGGCGTGACTATGATCTAAATATCACAAACGACAGAGAACAACATCTTTACCACGCGACTGTCATTGTAATTGACAACAATACCACAAATGTATCGTGGGGAAACTATCATTGTAACTGGTGTAAATACAACACGAAAAAGAACGGTTTCTCGGAGGCCTGGCTGTCACTAAAATAAATCTGAATACTACATTCGATGACGAATAATTTTAGTATGCTATTAATATAACATACGTTTGGCCAAAATGCCTCGAATGGCAGGAAGCCGTATGACAATGGCGTGACTAGCATTTTATATCTCCACACGTTACAAACTGTAAAAAAACACATTTCCTCATTGGCATGTAGTCACTGACGTATTAATTGAGTGGTCCAAAAACACAGTCTTGTATATAGACAATAGTTCGGTGGTTACTAATCTCTTAGTTTGTCCAAACAATAGAGAACTTGTATCTCTTGTCCAAATGATGGAAAAATATGGGGTTTTTTGCACAGGGTTACCAACTTATCAATTGACCTAATTGTCACAACACATAAAGAATATTGTAGCATGTGTTTTATTTACATTTTATTGGTCAACATATCTCGTTAATATAACACAAAAATGTAAACTGATGTCAATATCACAAACGATATAAAGCAATACACATTTGGTGCAATGCCATAATCGAAAGAAAAAAGCATCTCTTGTGTGTTACCGTCATGGTAAAAATTGACCTAAATGACACAAACCGTAGAGACATGTATGATGGTTGAATGGCTCAAGATTATTTGTCGCAATATACCACAGAAGATGAAGAACAGGATGTTATTGGACTGATTGAAATAGATTTAATGACATGCTTTAAACGCCATGGCACTCCTTGTATCAGGCAATAGAAGACCGGTGAGCTATGATACATGAAGCTTCCAAATCGATTGAAATAGCCGAATGATACCATGGTTCGGCACTCTATCTTGCAATATATAAAAATGTCAAAATCGATCATTTCTCGGCAACACCACACTCGCTTAAAAATGTCTTCCGCGGTAGTTAGGTCATGCGCATTCAACATTATTTATTATTCAGCGGCAGACCTTATTTCTAGAGCTTTGGTACAGCTGCACCTCGTATATCTATATAGTTTATATCAGATAGGTATTCGCATCTATAGACCGGCAAGCAACATTAGCGTGAAAAGTGACTACAATTACCAGGATCTGTAACTATGGGGATAATAAAAAATAACAGGGAGTAGATCTTTTAAGGTCTTGCTGGACCCCTTGGGCCCAAAATGAACCAAATTTTTTTTTATCGCTTAGATTAAAAGTTAGGTATTCAAACTATATGTCGATGAAAAACATAAATCGAAATTTTATTTA
>JARDVA010142590.1:0-10926 GCA_030265315.1 Mopalia swanii | reverse complement strand
ATACAGTTGGAATGATATTTTAGAAATTAAGAATGCTGACAAGGGATATGAATATTTTCTTAACAGGATCTCCACAGCCCACGAACAATGTTTTCCCTACATTAAAGTTAAACGTAACTATAAATCTAAACCGTAGATTACAACAGGTATATTGATCTCAATTAAAGACAAAAACAGACGCTACACGTTATATCTTAATAATAGCAGCAATGAAAGTAAGAACTCCTACAGAACATTTACAATCAAATCGAATAAAAATAGTAAACGCTCTCTTCCTTCTTAGTTTAAATAGCGAAACACTAATGAATCCTCAAATTATAGCTAATATATTCAATGATTACTTTAGCTCTATTCCATCTAAACTCGCATCTGAAATTCTCTCCTCATCTTCCAACTTTAGTGATTTCCTCACCCAACCACAGACCAGCAAATTTTCATTTGGTATTTGTACTATTGAAAAAGTAAAGGAAGCAATAAATGGAATAAAACACGGGTCGCCTGGTTATGATAATAGTAGTCCTTCAATCATTAAAACAGTAGCCGATGCAATTGAAAAACCTTTGGTGCATATCCTTCAAAACCGGAATATTTCCCAACAGTTTAAAAATTGCAAGAATTTTTCCAATTTATCAGTCTGGATCTGTCCACGAGTTTAATAATTATAAACATATTTCTGTCTTGCCTTGTTTTAGCAAACTCTTTGAAAGATTATCTGCCAACAAGGTTACAACGTACCTAGAACCACATCAAGTTATCTCTCACAATCAATTGGGTTTTCGATCTAACCACTCAGATGTACACGCCTTAATATCGCTCTACGATAAACTCACTTCGTCCAAAGAAAATTATAAGCATAGCATCTCATTATTTCTTGATTTTGCCAAGGTATTTGATACTGCTGACCACGGTATCCTCTTAGCTAAATTAAAACACTATGATTTTACAGATATTGCCAACATGTGGTTTCATAGTTACTTGTCCAATCGTAAACATTTTCTATCATACAAAGGGACCAAATCGCATACAAATAATTTAAATGTCGGTGTCCCAATTGCACCAAACTTGATGTTTTATTATTTGCCGATGACACGAGTGTAGTTATGAGTCATGAATGCCCTGTCGAACTCTACTGAATAATGAATCTCGAAATTGATAAAATATACAACTGGCTAACCTGTAATAGACTGTCACTTACTTTTAAGAAAGCAAAATACTTACATGTGAAGCCCTTTAGAAGGACAATATCGAAAGAAAAAGAATCTATTTTTATATCTGGTGAAAAAAATTGAACCAACAAATACCTTTAAATTTCTTGGTGTTACCACAAATAACAAACTCAGATGGTCAACACATATTAATGTAGTTTGCAAAAAAATCTCTAGAAACTTGGGTATTTTGTACCATGTTAATCATTTCCTGAAAATAAATTTGTATTTTGCCCTTATCTATCCCTATCTCACGTACTGCAATATTGTCTGGTCAAATACTTTCGTCACCCATCTTGTTACACTCTTCCGACTCCAAAAACGTTCAATACGAATAATTACTCTATCTAACAAACTCGAACACACAACACAATTATTCATAAAATTTCAACTTCTACCGCTGTCTCTAATTAACACTTTTCAACACAACCAACTAGCTTATCAATTTCTTTATCAGCCACATCTTCTGCCTTCCCTTTTCCAAACATTCTTTAGAAAACAATCTGATGTGCACCAATACCCAACACTTGTAAGATATGACTGCTATTTTATCCTTTAAACTGTTTTAATATTTTGAGTTAAGATTTTATATTATTCGGTGAGTATTTTGTATTTGGCGGTGATAAATAATTTTATATTAAGCGTGCTAATTTTATATTGGAAGCTTGGAGGGCTTCGAATTCTGGGCCAGACTCCTCAGTTATTTCATCTTCCAACTCTGATTTGGTCTTTGGTTTTGCACCTCCATTTTCACCAACAGGTTGTTTCTAATCGGCAACAACCCTGCTTTTAGCCATTTCTTTCGACATCTTTGCTAAATTACCTTCCTTGTAATTAACAGTCTGGGTTTTTCTACCAGATCCACGCACTTGCTCCGTTATGTAGCACTATTATCAAAGCACTCAAATTCAAAGTTCAAAAAGTAATTAAACAATTCAACAACAAAATTATTAGGTTGTGGTTAACAAGAGCGTCCAGCTCAAACTAATGGCCTACCCTAGCCAGCTTTAAGAATATAAGCAGGGATATCAAACCAGTTGAGCAACTCCCTCGCTTGGATAACAATACCCCGAACGGAGGACAGCATACACACATCAACCAGGTATACAATTACATGTTTTTAGAGAACAAAAACGCCCCAATTGTATAAACAGGAAGACAACATGAAATTATAATATTTATTGTCAACAAGCAGAGCATAGACACGGCTGTTGCAATAACTTATACAATAAACAATAAAGAAGTGACAAATTGTTTAGGTGTCCGACAGCTGATCTTTCTTCAATGTACCCGGAAATCAAAGGATCCAATCACCCAATCAACCTCAGGCATATGAAAGATTAACAGGATGTGATGTCGGCAGTTGCTTGGTTGACTTGAATACGGGTAAGGTTTCTTTCCAGCTCTAGACTGCAGTCAACTTGCGACATAAACTAGCAATCTTACACTGGGTCGTCCAATCAATGACCGATACACAATCATATGGTTTTAAGTTTAAAGTAAACTTTGTCTTTCACACATTTATTTTTCTTCTTCTTTTTATAATAAATATTATAAGTAAATAAAGCTTTAGATTTGATAGTTAAGCCCACCTCTTTCCTAATGCATGTGTTTTTACTATAAACACCACATTCTCATAACTGTTAAAGAATTTTTAACTAGAACGTGAATGTAAAGATGATACCTTAGCCTAAATCAAGTAACAACTTAAATGCGAGACCATACGGCTGTTTTGGACACGAAACTGTTATGTTTGCTGATATTTAGGTTAGCCATAAGCGGAGATGCTTTGCCACTTATTGTGGCCCATCAACACGATCAAACGTTGATTGTTCACAATACCCTACTTTGTTTCACCGTGTTGAAACTAGTTTTTTTTTGGCTGACTCTGTCCACACCTTGGACCATGATACAAGAGGAGGATTAATCATAAAAATAGAGAAATGCGCCAGACTGCATTCGTAACAAGATGCAATTAAACCAAAGTGCGAATATATGTGACCGGAAACCACAAAATGAGTCACATTTCGCTAAATTGAAGAATTGAATTACGTAAACAATTGTTAAGCAAAATGTGGAAGCTTTAAAATGATACCTAACTTGTTTAATTATATCAAAACTAGTCGAAATTATTACACTTTTAGTACAGATACTTTTGCTGGTTGGAAATAATTTTTTTTTAGAAAATTAGCTTAGCAGTTGTGGTTATGAAGTCTAAATCAACCAATTTATACCTGAACATTGATACCCGGATTATTGCACTGAACTTCAAGGTAGTTTATCAAACGGCGCGACGATTTTGGTCAACAATACGGTTTAAACATGATTTTTACCCAAAGTTGGAGACTTTATTGGATGGATACCTTACAGAACTGTTATCAAACAAGCTTTTTCATATCTGAAATTGGATTTTGATCAGAATTACTGTGTAGATAAATGATACACGAATGTAATTATGCAATAACATTTTTTTTTGTTCAGAAATTTCACGCCAATTAAGATAACAAAAGAAGGACCGACCCACATATTCACTCAAGTAAGACTGCCAGTGCCTTCGGCCAATTGTTATGTAATAAAACCGATGCCATTCGCTATCTAGTTGTCTGTTGATTGGAAAATGTCAAAAGTAACTAATTTAAAATCCTTAAGGTTGAACACGATGCTTGCTGATAGCATAAATTTCAAAAGATTAGCTCAAGAGAAAAACTTTCGTTTCGTTTTAATAGATATTTAAATCAAGAATTGAAACGGCAAAGTAAATGAAAGGCAGAGTTGTGTATTTTCTTAATTTCAGATTAATGAAAAGAGTTAATTTTGTTTAATTGAACGAAGAAGATGCAGGAATATTTTATATAACTTGAATATATATAAGTAAATATTTCTCAACTCTTGAGTGAAACTACATCCCGCATTTTTTTACGCTAACATCTTCCTTAGCGGCTGTCAGTAGGTGTCCAACAGTGGACATAATTTGTTTTAACTGTTTGTGATTATATCCGGTCGGATGATACATTTACGGGTGAAGTGTTGAATGTATAGACGGAATACTATATAGACCATTTCCGTACCATAAATAATCTCAGGCGATGTATGAGTCATTTCAGATGGTCCACATAACCACGTGTTTATTGTTTATGTCTGAAGGCTTTTCTTGCGATGTCATTGATGCTACATTATTATTAAATTACTTATAGAGTACACAATTTTTATTAATTACAGCTATTCATACATATATGATTCGTTTAAGGACTTTACCGCTAGTCAAGAGTAAAAAAAGGCGACCCTTATCTGTTCATGGCTTTTGGCGGTATTTCCAAAGGATAATTATATTAACATCAACTATATTTAGAAAGCGGAGGACTTTAAGATTCTAAATATAATTTTATGTTATGAATTATTTTATTTTATAATGGCATTAATGAAGAAAAACGTCAAATATTTAAAAAAGGACCCTTGTTTGCAACTCTTATTTCTCTGAGATGGTTAGAGATTTTTCCTTCAAAATTCCATGTCTTTGTAGTAAAATATTTAAACTAAAAAACCGTCATGGCGTTTTTCTAAATTCAAGTTAGTGTTTGGCTTAAAGATTGTGCGTGCCAAATTTCAAACACTTAGAGCAAATAGTTATTGAGAAATAATCGATTTAAACATTAAATATCAAGAAAAGTGAAAGCTGAGAAAAGCTAAATGGGTGTAAATGATTAAAGTCCAGGTTGTTTTAAGATTACTACCACTGAATTTAATAAACCGCACGTTTTTTTTATCTGAATGAGAAGGAGAAAAAAAACTGTTATCTATTGCATTCATTTTTTAATACATACAAAATGTCTATAATTGGCAGTTTTGACTGTGAACTTTTAGTGAAGTCGGTATCGTACATTTCGTTCACACCTTTGTTAGTGACTATCAGTAGGAGTCCTACTGGGGCGTGTATAGTTTGTATAAATGTGTGTTCTAACACCCCGAGGGAATACACACTTGACACATGTCTGAAGTGATTTGTGTTGGCCTATATCGAAGCCTGCCATACCATGCCAAAATCCAAAATTCAGCTTCAATTTTATGCGACAGGGTGTCATCGAATAGGCCCCTACAATCTTTCGCGCAGAAGCTACAAGGAAAGTACGAGGCACGTGCTCAGAATAGCACGCATTTTAGAATTTAAATCTAAAAGACACATACTAAAATACATACTTTTTGTGTCAAACTGTTTGCATTATCAAGATTATGAAGGGAAGTTTTCGGAAATGTAAAAAACAAAAAGTCAAAATTTGACCCCTGACTAGCAGTCCTTAAATGTTATTTTACCCGAGAAACGGGCTTGTTTGATGTGTTTTATTTATAAAAATCCGGGGAGTACGTGGTTATTTCCACCCATGCGCACAAAACATCCGGCGGTTAACTTTGCACGTTTTCGTGTAATAGTATTGTTTCCATTCACCTCCTAGATATCTGTACCGTTACAAAAAGTGTCGAAGGATATTCCGACATGCATGAGTGCATGAAAGAACAATCCTCGGTCTCGTTTGAGAAGTGGGTAATTTCGGACGGCATCGATTTACTTTTATCATATGACTGAGTTATTCATGTGTCTATTATTTATGTTTGAAAGCCAGTCTTGTGTTGATTTGATGGCGTCATCGGTATCGACCCTCAGGTATGTACGTTAGTCACACCGACAATTGCAGGGATGGTTTTACGAGATTTCCTCCTGGTTTTCTATCGCAATTAGGCAAGGCACAGTGTGAAGTGGATAATCCGTCGTCATATAAGTGAAATACTCTTGAATACGATGCTAAACCCCAAACAAGCAAACAAACAAACAACCGTCATCGAAGATACATTATTATTAAATTACTTACATTTGATTTATTTCCAACAAGTCATACATAAGAAAGAACAGTGTTTTACTCAAATGTGAATTTACTCAAGAAGCGAGTATGTTTGGCGTGTTTTTCAGGGCACAATTCGAGGAGTCAACCTTCCTACAAATTACTTTACACGTTAAATCTTTAAACGACATTGTTGTTGAATTCTGCACTGTAAAAAATATCGAAATAAAATTACGGCGATAGAACTGACAGCACGGCTGCCAAACTTCCGCCGTAACACGTAACAATTTCGTTAAACAGCCCTATTTAACACCATTACAGAAGACATGTTGTCACAAAATATCATATCCGATCAGTCTTTTGTGCCACAGTTTTAGACAAAAAACAATAGCCAACAATTCCAATTCGGAAATGAATTACGTTTTTGAACACCATCCCCGGTGGAAAAGGGCAGTGAAAGAGAATTGCCCACACAAACACCTACATCCTTGTAGACAGGCATCGGACGCCATTATCGGTCTGACATTCTATAGGTCTGACTCTATCCTATAAATCCAATTGCAACATTTTACCACAAATGTTGCAAATATACTTATTTCCCAAGCAATTAATTAATTCCCATATATTTAACAAAATTTATCTTTAATACTTTTAATAACTTAGTTTTGTTAGGAAATTAGTTTTACTGTGCCACTTCATCAAACTGTAGGCCTACTTGTGTGTGTGCGCGTGTGTGTGTGTGTGTGTGTGTGTTAGGATTAGATAATACCCTATTTGATTGGAGTTTAAAATGCCCTAAATGGCAGAGTTGATCTGTGTAAACAAATAATTATTTTTCGAAGATATAAAAATATATTCGAATAGCTATGATTACAGTTCTGTCCATGTTAATAATTATTGATTTCATAAGACAACATTGTGATGTCATGTTATTTTAATTTAATGAAATTTGTTAATATAAACTACCACAGGTCTACATCAGTCAAGAAAGCAACTCAATATTTTATTTATTTTTACTGCCATGCATTAAATATGAATAAGATTCAGTAGTGTTTGTCTTTCAATTGATATTGCTTAATGTGATTGTATTAAAGCAAGTTAATATATTTCTGCTTTTATATATTTATTTTATTATACATTGATTAAAGCAATAAATTGTTTTTTCATGGTAATACCATACAGTGTGTAGAAGCAAACCATTGGGATATCTCCCAATCACATATCTAAGAATAGTTATGAAATTAAAGTTTTTTATAATTTTTGCATGGGCTCTAACAGTGCGCAGTAGTAATTGTTTAAGTTAACTTGGAATATTATACATATAGTATTTATAATGTACTATCTTGTCCCAAAGATACCTTACATAATGCTTGTGTATTTAAATTGTCAAATATTTGAGGTAATTCAAGCAGTGTACCTGACCAATTAATGCTTATTTTATACTGAACTATTTGACTTACATGCTCTTAAATTTATCTCAGGTCCTCTTCATACAATATACATAATTTAACTTTGAACTTTGTTAATGTTACAATTTGTTTACAAAGATTTACAAGAGTTAATATATTTTAACAAATAATTCCTTTTATGGATGTAAAAAGAAAATTTTATATTTAGTATATTACAGGATTACTTAGCAAATAATGAAATTATTTATATAAACTATCAAAATATATATTTTGTCGAGAAAGCAACTGGAATTTATTTATTTATAAATGCCAAGCATTTTAAATGAAGTTAATGCAGCAATGATTTTCCTTAAGCAGATATTGAATACTGTGATTGTAAACAAGTGAATATATTACCTATGTATTGTCATAATCTTACAGCATATTGACTTAATATCCCATAGTACTGTTGTATACTTATTTTCTAATGGTAATACTCTACAGCTTTATTTATGTTACACAAATTGGTCCAATGTTAAACAATCAGGAAACAAACTCAGGTTTTACAGAGAACATTCCACAATACATGTACAACAGCTAAAACCTTCCTTACTTATACGAAGAATCACACAGCGTACGTGTTAAAGCTTAGTACATATGATTATTCATGTCTTTCTATATTTATCAACTCATATACTACATATAGTGTTTACTGCTCAAATATTATTTGTGTTACTCAGTTCATAAATATTTACTTTAACCCCAATACTTTGTAAATACAACATTTTCTTTTTTTTCTTTCTTTTAATGAGATACTGGTGTATATATTTAATACACAAGTTAATGCCTATCTTCCTTAAATTTCTCATAAGCCATAATAATTCCGGACATTATGCTAACCCTGCAATTATAAAGCACTTAGTAGTCTAACCCCGTATAGTCTATTAAAACCGCACTGATCTAGTCATGTTTATGCTTAAATTGATGATTAAGCACTGTTCTTGTGTTTATGACTTTACTTTATTTAATGAATATACAGTTTGTGTTTTGTGTTTAACAGATAGATGCTCAAATTCAGTGCTTAATTTATTAACGTATCACAATGAGCAAAAATGACATACGGGATGAGGGTTTACATTTCTATGACTTTTCTGCTTTTCCATTCTTCTCATCAGATACTCCCTGTCCAGTCAGATCGGACTGTGACACAATTTACCACAGTCTGCCAGGTCACTGCTTTCCTGATTTAAGAAATCTCTGTTTTAATCCTCTTGAAATAAATGCCGTTGACGGCTCGCACTATGTTACAAGTGATTTACAGGAGGAAATTGAACATTGGACACCATTAAACGATCAGCACTCAAACTATTATATTGAAGATGAGGTTAACAACTTACAAAAAAGCAACAATATCTGAGCACTCAATGTCATTTTCTGTCCTCCACCTTAACGCTCGTAGTCTTCCTCTTAATATTCCAAGTTAACTTAAACAATTACTACTGCGCACTGTTAGAGCCCATGCAAAAACTGTAAATAGCTTTAATTTTATAACTATTCTTAGATAAGTGATTGAGAGATATCCCAATGGTTTGCTTCTACACACTGTATGGTATTACCATGAACAAATGAACATTGCTTTACTAAATGTATAATAAAATAAATATATAAAGGGAGAAATATATTAACTTGCTTACAATCACAATTAGCAATATCAATTTAAAGACAAACAATACTTAATCTTATTCATATTTAATGCATGGCAGTTAAAATAAATAAAATGTTTAGTTGCTGTCTTGACTGATGTTGACCTGTGGTAGTTTATATAATTGATAAGAATATGCGTGGTGTAAACACCGCAAGAAAGAATATCGAATATAAAATATAAACTAAAAAGCGAATACAAATTGTGGATGATGTGTTAACATTGTAAAACTTCTTCAATATTTCTTCCCGCCAACTATAATTTATACCTGAGATACGCAAACCTATTGATATTACCTTATTATTGCCGAATTTGGTGAAGAAAAAAATGTTCTACCCTACTGGTCGATTTCATTTTTCATACTACTGGTCGGACGTTTTTTTCTACAATACTGGTTGATATAGTTTTACACTACTGGTTAAGCGAATTTCTACACTACTGGTTAATCTTGTCTACACTACTGGTCAATTGTACACTACTGGTTGATTTTTTCTACACTACTGGTTGATTTCTACACTACTGGTCAAATTCTACACCACTGGCCGTAACACAAGCCTCGAGCTCACCAACCATCCAACCAATATTTCGGTCTATCAATCAATCATAGTTTCAATTTGTTCACAGCCAACACCCTGTTTGACATTTATCTTTGGTTTCTTAGGCACATTAGCTGACCTAATCAGTTATTTAGACAAATTTACCATCTTTCCATTATTAAGGTGTTTGGCCATTTCTACACTCCATAAAAACAATGCATATTTACCTGTAATTGCTCACAACGTAATTGACCACCGTTAGATACACCAAAATGGTCATAGCAAACGCGCTTTTCTAAAGACAGCTTTAAACTTTCTTTGTTCAGCAACACACAATATTAGCACAGATGGATATTCCTATATATATATATATATATATATATATATATATGCTAATTATGACACTGTTCTTGATTTCTTGTAATGTGTACTGAACACATGCGGTTTTATGTAGCGAAATGGGATTCGTCATGCATGACATGAATAGAGCTGCAAAGGGAAAATATATGACTGGTGTAAAAGGATGAAAATACCCCCTACCCACCACCCCACCCCACCCCACACACAAACACAACACTTGATTGGAATGGATATTAACAGTATAGTGAAATAGCTGGGGCGCCTGAGATTTTATACAATTACATTATGCCCTAACAGGGTCTGATCCAGGCAAAAAATGTGAACACCCATCATTATTATCAAAGCATGATCATTGGGATTATAAATAGAATGTCGATGCAATATGCGCATCTCTTCCGAGAGAAACTACACGGCTTATTTTAAGGTTAAATATAACTACATGTATTCCTGTAGCAAAGCATTAATTAAAGGATCTGAACGAGAGAGGAGTTGGCCACATTGTGTGATGTACCTTGATGTTTAATTATATCAGACGTCATCACCACACATTCACGTTATATGAGATGGCAGATTGTCTGGTATAGAAGTAGTGTGAAGGTCCACGGACATCAAAATCCGACAGGAGTGTAGATACTAATTTAGATATGTATCTGAACACAACATATCATGATTTTACACGAGCAGTAAGCTAGCTACTGAGTATATAGGCCCCAATTTGTGTAATAGCCGTACATCGTGATTTGATGTAGGGATCAAATCTTCAATTAAGTAGGTTTGTTAGGATTTCTACTATCGTCGGAAGACTATTGTTCCTGTTCTGTTTATTATTATTATTCCACCGATTTTTGAACTCGCGAATCTCGGTTACCGCTACAGCTACGGTTTTGAATTTTTGTGTACATT
>JARDVA010142368.1:0-10930 GCA_030265315.1 Mopalia swanii | reverse complement strand
TCATGACAAATGCTTGGCTAAATGTTTATTGACGGTTAGGTTTATAACTTTTCAAACATCTTTTGTTTTGTCCCATTCCCTGTGATGCACAGTTACTTTTTTCCATTAGTATATATATACCAGGCCACTGCGCATTAATTTGCGCCAATTTTTTGGGCGACGTATGCCACAGACCAGTAAATAAAAGAAGTGCAAAACAAGATGGCCGGGGTGTATCTTAGAGTCAATGTCTCGCCGTAGGAAGTAGAATCGATTATATTTTAGAATGCAGTGATCAACATAACGGTTGTCTCCCTTTCAACAAAAGACACAGACAAGAGCAGCACTTGACGAGCAATATTTTTATTTGAAGCAATCAGAGCAAGAGTCCAGCATTGAAACATTTTGCAATGCTGAAATATGTTTATTTACAGATAGTGAGGCAATACGACTGGGAAAGATACTGGTATAATAACTAGATCAACACTGCAACGACTCCTAAGAGAATGAGTATTAAAAAACACATCAGAACCAGTTATTACCAAACTAAACACAAGCCGGGACGTATTTTGATCGCTGAAACGAATCAATCTTGGTAGGTCATATCCAGTTAGGAATTTATACTTGAAGAAGCAGATATCCATGAAGGACTCTATTCAGAATGGTGAAGTGTAAATCATACCCACCAACACAACAACTGACTTTTACAGACGTGACAGTCTGCATTCATGATTGATTGGTCAGTGTTTAACGCCGTGATTAAGAGTATTTCCTTTACATGTCAGAGACGTAGAGTCGGACTTAGGCAAAGTGAGGCCCTGGGCTAGTCCACTTGTGAGGCCCCTACAACCTTGTCTACGAAAGTCATAAAGTCAAAAATCTAAAAAAAACATAAGCTGGAGGCCACCTATATTTTGAGGCCCTAGGCCTCAACCTTCTAAGCTTATTGGAAAATCCGGCACTGAGAATGCTCCAACAGTTAAGTCACACTAACTCAACAAGTCAATCAGGCCATGCGTTGCTGTAAGCCTATGGGCTGCATTTATAACATGGCAACGTTAAAAACAACCAGTAGACCGTTTTGGAAAACTTAAATCATAACTTGATGGAGTTTGATCATAGAGCAGAAAAACTTTGAAATATATTTATAACAGAATAAGTAAATAAGAAGCATTTGATCAGCTAGCAAAGAAAACAACCAAGCAAACAACATCTGAGATTTAAAGTTTATAAATTGTAATGAATATTATCAGAAACACCGGCTTTGTGTCAATGTTTCCTGTTCTTGATCATGATCATGTATTTATCTAGTAGCTACAAACGTTCATGAAATATACTTATATAAATCATTTTTTAAGAGACATGGTCGTCAAAAATTAAGTGCCGTCAACTTATTCAAATTGTTGGACTTTCACAGTATTCAAGATTGTTCATAGCGGAATAAAATTGTTCATTTGTTATTTAGCCGGGTCAAAAATCAATAAAAGATGTCGCTGACTCACAAATGAAAGTGCCAGAGGGAGTGATCGGAATAGCTCAGTTGCTTAATCTTCATTCAAATTTTCCGTAAGAATCTAACCGTCATCAAAGACGGGTGTGGAATTAATTAACTTCTACTTCTTGTAAAAAAAATTTAAAAAACCCCCAACAACTACGTAAAAACTCGATGTGAATCTGTAACTAAAACAAAATTACCTAATTTTTGGCGACCATGTATGTCTATGTTATCCAAGTAAGTGTTACTTAGTAAAAATATGCAAACTAATGGGTTGTTTTCCAAGCTTCCGTAGAAAATATAATGTGCTAAGTGATATTTGACATGAAATCAAATGAAAATTTAGTTAGAGATTCATATAATTAATATTATTATACATGTACTCACTCTCATGATAAATTGTTAAGGATTAAAGTACTGAACACTCACTCAGAGCATACATTATAATTTTTTCAATAATAATAAATTCTGGAAGTGATTTTATGGTAACTGGTTCGTATCAATGAGATAAAGCGTTAGTAACAATATTATGCTGCACTTTAATTGGAATAACATCAGAGGCGGGAACTATAATTTGCATAGCAAAATCCAAACAACAATGACACGCAGCATGCAATCAACAGACTATAAACTATAGAGACCTGATACAGGACACATCATTTCTGTCTAGTTTTCTTTTCTTCTCTTATTATATGACCAATGCAAACAGTATATTACATATGAGAACTCTGATATGGAGAGGTACATGTTAATAATTTAGCTGAAGAACAAGTTTCTGTCCAGTTCCCGGAATGTCAACTCAGACCATTCAAACACTTAAGGGCTAATCTACAGAAATACCCAGTGATTTTATAGCATAACTATATATTAGATTCTTTCCCTATAAAGGTGGGTAGGTTTATTGAATGGGGGACCTTAGGTGATTTATTTACAATTTCAGATTTATAAATTATATAATTTGTCACATCATGTTAAGAAACTGTGAGTTTGATGTTTATCCAAAACACAGCCTACTAATTAAATTTTTACTAAACACACAATAATATTAATTGATGAAATTATACACAACCAATCAAGTGAAAATAGAGAGCCACCTATGGCCATACAGCCAGCTGTAAGCACACGCTTGGCTACAGCTATTTCCAGAAAGTCAACGGGAATGCACCACACATTTTAATGTACAACAAAACAATGACAGTTCATAAAACCATATATAATAATAATGTTCCGATGATCTAGAATTCTACATAAAAATCAGCAAACCATTTGATAATAAATAATTGAGAAATTGTTAGATGGACATAAAATGAAACCTTTGTAAATTTGGAAATAATTACTAAAGTGAAGCATACATGTAGTGGTATTTATCTGTACAGAATTACCTACCCTTCCTGAATAAACGAACAGCAGCTGTATTATCAGGCTCAGAAAACAGTAAGTCTACGATAGAATCAGCAGCTGGGTATTTGTCAAAATCATTACCACTGAAGGTCTAATTTTAAACAATTTGTCACTATACAACAAAATTCAAACAACATTATTTTTTATAGTTTTCATCTTCACGGAAGATGTAGAGGCCAATTTGGTACAGAGGATTGCAAGCACTTTGTTGTTGCCTAATAGCAAATGAAGAAATCCTAGCAGTTATATGATTTTGTTAAACAAGGAGATGAAACGTTTAAGAGTTCACAAGATAGATGGTATGGGTGAGATATATTTGGTTCTGTGCTATTGACTCTTTAGACAGATTCTGGCCCAGCCAAATTCTGTAGAACATTCTTAAGCAATGGACCCATCATAGGATGACATGGAAGGAAAATGGAAGACATGGGTGAAAGAAAGGGTTCAATGGTGATTCTGTACAATCAGACACTTATTCAAGAACGAGCAACAAAATATATAATAACAATGAATCTTAACAACGGCCATGGTGTATTACACAAGCAGTAACAAGAGAACAATTAACAAAGTTGCACACAATGTCTGTTGATGTGAATGTACACGATGGAAGGATAGGTGTCAATTTTATACGACACATTACACATTTTCCAAGTCCAAGAGAATTTCTACGCTTTCATGAGACAATCCACCAGTCATACAGTCAGCTATTGTTTTAGTCAATAACTTTACAGGCGATGCAACATGTGTTACTTTGAATCGCATAATCAGGTTTTATACAAAGAAGAAATTGAATTATCACATGAGGCACATAGTGTTCACTTAAAGACACACAGACATGTTCACTTTAGAGCACCAAGAGTTCAAACAAGCTACGTGTATGTCAGTAAGAAAGAACACAGTTGGTCAGATATGTTTATCATTTGTCAGTTCAGCTGAACAGATCATGCACATTAGCATATATGTACACCTAGACAGTATCTAGTTAAAATATTTTGGCCCTTTTGGCATCAATTTTCAGCAGGTAGCACATCACCTTTTGGGGTGAGAGCGTCAATGTCCCCTAGAGAAAACTGAGCTGAATACTCTGAGCACATAGTCAATACAGACAGTTTGAATCAATGACTCACATATTGTTGAGATACATGCCATGCATTTCTAGTCTATCTCAGCATGGAGATTCAGTCAAAAAGTTTCATTTTAGTAACAACAAAGTCTATTAGAAGAGATGTGATTAGGACAATACTTAAAAACACACACACACCAGGTCAAACACAGAATAACACAGCAGAAGTGATTGATTTCCATGTCTTAAGTTTTTTCAATCCCATTTCCTCTAATGTTTTTGTGCGTTCCTTTGTTTAGGCTCCAGTAATGGTTGTTTTGCACTGAGCATTGTAGCACTAGATAGACAAGTCATACACTAACAGGAATTCTGTTAACTAACTAGTACTAGGTTCTGTGATACTGTCCCAGTTAATCCCAACATGGGGATCATTGTTCAAGTCTGCCTCATCAAAGTTAAACAGATCCAAAACTTCCTGTTGAGTTTTTGGTGTTAGAACAGGATCTGAAGGGAATGATACTGGGGCATTAGTACTAAGAGGAGTCAGTCCTGTGCTGGGCATTATGACATCTAGCCAATGGGACACATCCATCTGTGAGTTACCATTGGCATCCTGCTCATTTAGTCCAAGAGCAGCAAAATCGGGTTCAGACCCATGACTGCTTCCACCCCTCTGTGGAGACATGGGGTCATTAGAGAAAGGCACACACAGCATCTTTCCTCCATCTACCACAAATCTGGATGGGTCTATAGATAAGCCTGCACTATCAGCCAAATCCAATCCAAGAGCTGGATCTGACGACCAGTCCATATTGGCAAAGTCTAAGTCTAGATGAGGCGGCAAACCATCTTGCTCACTCAAAGAGAGCTCATGTGTTGGATTTTCATGAATGTGTGGAGGTGGTGAAAGGATAAAGGGATGAGGGGACATTTCTCTCTGTCCTGACGACAATGGGGAGGCTACTGGTGTGTGCAGGGTGGTCATCGTAGATGTATTCGGATCACCAATCATGACACTTTGTGGAGAAAACCTCCCGAATATGGGAGAACTTGAGCTGAGCATAGCATCCATAGATAAAGACACTGCTGGTGTTTCGGTCGGCTTTGTTACAGTACTTGTGGTTGTCTTTGGTGTTGGAGGTGGTTCTTGAGCAGCACTTGGGGGTAATTCTGAAATTCGTAACATGTGCTTGTGAGTATTTCATACCAATTGCTACATTTAAATTTCAGCAGTTTGACGGTTTATCAAATGAGCTGTGTAGAGCAATATAGGGATAGTATATTTATATGAAGCAATGGAGAGCATTTGGGTATTTAACTTCTTACAAAAACTTTTACTTCTTAAAAAAAAAAAAAAAAAAAAAATACACAAACACATACAAAAAACAACAATTACCTCCATTTCTGATGAGAATTTCTAAAACGTCATCAATTGCCTGGCTTTTTGTTGCCAGTAAATGTGGAGAGGGGCTTCCAGGCAGAGAATTCTCCAACAATAAGAATGGAGGGGATTGAATCTGAAAAAAGAAAATAACAATTCAATTATCCATGTGTGTCTATAACCCCACTGACAACTACTAGTCTTATGTTCCAAATTATACTTATACAGGGTTCCCACCCCTATTTAAAAATTAATTTCAAAGACTTTCAAGGACTATTTAGCTTCAATTTTCAAGAACTTTCAATCACGGTGCGAAGTGTGTGATCTTTAACCTAAAGCATAGGCCTACATTGCACAGTATAGAACATCAGAGCCATTGGCAGTTCTTCTGCTCCCAAAAGAACGACTTGAATTACATAGGCCCTTGGTCCATTGGTTTCACGTCAACAATCCTTGGTCTATACAAGACATAAACCTGTAGTTCCGCTAAAGAGTTGAACATAATACACAAGTAGTGTAATTCTGAAAATGAGAACTTCATTGTGACTCAATATATCAGCATTTATTATGCCATCATCAGGAGAATACAAGTCACAATGAAGTTCTCGTATTGAAAATCAAGGACTTTCAAGGACCTTTTAGCAAAACCTACGTTTACAAGCACTTTCAAGGCCTTGAAAATGTGAAAATAAAAATCAAGTACTTTCAAGGTTTTTCAAGGTGGGTGGGAACCCTGCTTATACGTTAAAAATTAATCACGCAAAAAATATCTTATCAATGGTGAGTTAGAAGGTAGACATAATAAGTGCATATTAGTAATAAAATCTGTGTTTTGGTTAATAGCTGGAGTAGTTTGTATACAGTTTAATTTATTTGTTCTTACTTCCCTAGATGTACTCAAAGGTATTACTATTATATTTATGTTACAAAACGAGTGTTCACTGTTTAAGTAGACCAGTGCTGAAATATTGATGATTGATTGGTGCTTAGTAAAAACAGCATTGTTACATTCCAAACAACCTGACCTTAGATAGAGTGCTTTGTTCTGTTTCAGAAGTTATGTTTCTCCATTGCAGAATGAAAAATAAGTTCCCTTGGAATATTTGTGTATGATAAAGCTGGCCTGAGGCGTAATCAAGCCCGGTAAATCTATACCGGATTGTAGTTAAACACTGTTCTTAAGGTTATTTCACTCACATGATGGCATGTGCGCTAAATGAGTGAGAGAAACCACCCTTGACGTCGATTTGAACAAAGGGCAGGACAGGACAAACACAGGATGCAATATAAAGACAACACAAATAGATCGACCTTAGCTCTGAGGACACCAGGAAACTCTCTCCCAGCCCTCCACAGTAAATCTATAAGTGTCTAGAAGTCAATTATCAAGACATATGGAAAGGTTTACTTGTGTGGAGGTATTTGTCCAAAGCCCATATCAAACTGTGCTATTTAGATTTAAGTTGATAATGCAGGTAATACGAATCAGATTTCTAATTAATACAGGCCTGCTGTGGTCAACCAGCTGATGTGTCTCCAACTACAACAACACTTGGCCCTAAACTCTCGGAAATATTACCTGATTTTTGCTTTTGATGGCTTCGTCATACTTAGGAGGTTCTTTAAGAGGGATTGCAAAGAAAGGTGCTGATGGAGATCTTGAAATAGATTGACCATCTAATGGAGATCCGGGTAATGATGTTGTTCTGAAAAAAAAAAACCCCAACAGGATGATATTAGTTTCAGGATTTCCTGTTAAATGGGTTCTGTATAAAACTCAAACTCTGTCCTAGGTTGTAACAAAAACACTGAAATGTTTATTTTCAATCTGAGTTGACTTAACTTAAGTCAAGAAAAAGCCAGGGAAGAAAAATTACTTCAAATACTTTATTGGGGCACTAGGGTGACCTGTGATTACTTTGAAGTGAGTGAAATCTTTTTAATATCGAGAACATTAAATAGTCCCATTAATAGATATGGATAAGACTAAGTCCCCCTAAAGGCAACAACTTTAATTTGAACTATTTCATTATTGCACACTGCTTTAAAAAAAACCTGTATCAAATAACACCTCTTTTTATTACCTTTTGACTCCATCAGGAGATATTATTTCTGAAGCAGTCTTAGTTGACGTGTCAGCTGCTGAGCTGAATATGAAGGGTTGACCATTAGGTGGCGGTGAAGCGAAGGACACATGAGGCTGGCCTAGATTCAAATCTGGAACCACTGTTGGCTGAGGCTGACTCCCACTCACTTTACTCTGTTTAGTTGGAGATGTGGCAGCAGGAGACATAATTACTGATGGTAATGTGTTGGTAGAGTTTTGCAAAGCTTGGCTTGCTTGAAGTAACTGGACAGGTATTTGTATCTGTTGTGACCCACTGGCTCCCCTCTGGAGCTGAGGGACTTTTCTCCCATCAACAATACTGATTTGAATTGTGCTTACAGCTTGGGGTGGCGATTGAGGAGGCTGGCTATGATTTGGGGGTTGTGAGACTGGCTGGCTTTGGACCAATGGCGGGGGTGACTGAACTGACTTTGGAGACTGTTGTTGTATAAGTTGTTGCTGTTGCTGTTGTTGCTGCTGCTTCTGTAGCTGCAATTTCTGTAAAGTTTGATGTTTTGCCAGCTGCTGTTGGTGTTGCTGGACTTGTTGCTGTAGTATTTTTTGTTGCTGCAACAGGCGTTGTTGTTCTTGGTGTATCTTCAGTTGTAACTGAGACTGTTGAAGCTGTCGTTGTAGTTCCTCAATTTTCTTTTGCTGTTGTCTAAGCATGTCATCTTGGGTATATAGCCTGGGTTGTTCAGGTGTCAATTTTGGGCTCAGCTGCTGGTTGTTCAGCAATGGTGTTGTCAAGGGCATTGGTTGGGCAACAGCAGTAAATGGCTTGAAGCCTGGTTGAAGACTTTGAGTGAAATCTGCAACTGAGTTAATAATGTTTGTGGTTTGGTCAGTTTCCATCGGAGCGATTTCCATTGGAGCTGCAGAGGGAGGTCTTGAAATCTGGTCCACTAGCATTGGTATTGAGCCTTGACTTGAACTGAACTGACTTTTCAATAAGTTTTTATTGAGACTTGATGGTGACTGAATGTCCATGCCATCCGGTGACATTGGTGTTAAAGAGGCCTCTGTATTGGTGGGGGATATGGGTGGTGAACAGGTGTTCATGCTTTCCTCATGTTGTGTGCCTGGTTCAAGTTTGATCCCTGGCTCTATTTTAATAATAGGCTCCACCTTCAAATTTGATTCCATTTTTAAAATAGTGTTCAAGTTTGCAATAGGAGATAACATTGTGTTTGACACAGGAATATTTGCCTCTGTGGTTTGAGCTGGTGTTAAAATAGAATCTGCAAAGGGTCTTAACCGCTCTATCAGCTGTGGTTTAGGTCCAGAAACAGGCAGATTTCTTTTCTTCAATTCCACTTTCAAGTCAGCTACTTTCATCTCATCAAAGGAGCTAAAGGATTTGGGGATGCCTACATTGCTTGAAGTGTTTTGCTGTTGCTTTTTTGTGGGTGGCGGTGGTGGTGGTGGGGGAGGTGGTGGAGGGGTTGCTGGTTGAGGAGAAGGGCTCTTCTGGTGGAATTGCAGCACAGACTGTGGTGTTGCTGGGAGTGGAGGGGCTGGTGGTGGTGAGCTGACTGAATAAGCTTGAGGTGAGGCCTCAGAGGCACTAGGAACACTGCCCGGAGGCATACTAAGTGGTGTACCATCTGGACCAAGTGGGGGAAATGGCATGTTTTTCTGCTGGAACTCCAACTGCCATTGAAGGAAGAGTTGTTGCTGCTGCAGCATTACATGGTATGGTGTCTCTGAACTGACGTCCGGAGGAGAAGGGGCGGCTGGTTGAGTCTTAACTACATTTGGTGGTCCTTTGTATTCATGGAATTTGATAACTTTGGCCTTGGCTTGTATTTTTGGCTTATGTTTCTTGTGCCTTGAACCCGATGAGGACGAGGATTTGCTCCCATTACCACCACTGTTACTTTTACTACTCGACTGTATACTACTGTTGGCAAATATGCTTCCAGTTACAGGTCCCAGAAATGATTGCGTAGTGATGGGAGGGATCTTATTTAGGGGCAATGGGTTACCATGGGTTGTATTTTTCTGCTGGTTTTGAAGTAGAATGGAAATGTCTGGTATGGTTGGAATAATAGAGTTTGGACTGCTGATGTCTGACATATTAGAGTCATCTGTTTGACTTGGCGAAGGCGCTCCATCACTCTGGTTGCTGTCATCCTCACCAATTTGTTCAGAGTTATCATCCATGTCAAATGTGGTATGAAACCGGATTGTGCCATCTACAATAGATAATCAGAACTTAAAAGTTGTACATAGCAAAAACTAAAACATCTGTAAAAAAAAAACCATTCATTTACAATGACTACTACTTCAAGTTGACATTTTAATGGATTTGTTCATAAAAAAAATAAAAAAATGGCAACGTAAAAATACCTTGAACAGCTTCTTGGAATTTATGATTATCGGCATGAAGTATATTTCCTTTGACTAGCTCTAAAGGTCCCGGGCGGTGAAACAGTTTGTCATTCAAACCATCTAACAGACGAGCTCTCTTTAAAGCTCTTTGTTTGTCTTGTAATGAGGGGTCAACATTGGTGTCTGAAACACAGAAATATTCAAAATTAAAAAAAACAACAAAACAAATGTGAGTCTTGAACACTTAGTAAAAGACACAATTTAATCTTTGAACAGATGCCCTCTGTCAACATAACATTCTGGATCGAGACACTTTGTAATTATGTCACACACCTTTATCCATTGTAAGGTTACTTTTGTTTGTTTGATTGGGGTTTAACGTCATACTCAAGGGTATTTCACTTATATGACGCGGATAGTCCACTTCACATTGTTCCTTGCCCTAGTATGGTGGAAAACCGAGAGGAAACCTTGTAAAAACCACCCCTGCAATTGCCCGAGCCACATCTTGTGACTCACTCATATACCTGAGGGTCGACAGACGGACTCGATCCTGTGAACGGTAAATAGAAGTAGGCATTAGAAAGCGTGCTCGCTAACCACTACACCACGGCCGCGGGCCCTGCAAGGTTACTAAAAGGAGAATGAATCCTGACTGCCTTCAGCATCCTATCATGTTCACATTTTGAATCTTGTTGAAAGTCGGGAAGGTTTGTTTGTTTGATTGAGGTTTAACGTCGTATTCAAGGGTATTTCACTTATATGACGATGGCTTGTCCACCTCACACTGTTCCTTGCCCTATTATGGTGGAAAACCGAGAGGAAATCTCATAAAAACCACCCCTGCGATTGCCGGAGCCACATCTTATGACTCACTCATATACCTGAGGGTCGACATATGGACTCGATCCCGTGAACGGTACATCGAAGTAAGCGTTAGAAAGCGCACTCACTAACCACTAGCCACGGCCGCGTGCAAAAGTCAGGAAGGAGATGGTAGCAGACAGAAAATAAATCACGAACAAATTTTTTATTAGTTAACATAGATATAGTTGCTTTGGCCAGAATGAAAGTACCCAGATCAACAGCTTTAGTAATCCTGATTGTTTGGATCATTGTCACTTAATACTGTGTAATCTTTAGTCATTGGTTGATTTATTAATTAATTAC
>JARDVA010142257.1:0-10933 GCA_030265315.1 Mopalia swanii | reverse complement strand
GCTATAGGCTGTGTACTATAAGATAGGCCTAACGTGACGTATCGCATCTAGGGCTTGCCTTATAAATAAGACCTATATTTGTGTGCAACATGAAAGTTTTATTTATACGGCTAATATAGGGCCTAGTTCTATATTTTGAAACTGGAAAATATAGAAGCCAACCATTAATGTGTAGAGCTATTATGGTTGTATAATTCCTTTGTTTTGGTTGGGAATACAATATACATTGTAATCCCCGGTTTTGAGGGCTGGTATCTATTTTGCATTTTGTCATTTACATTTGATTAGTCATCTGATCAAGTTAAGTATTCAAAAGAAAACGATTTTTGTTATATGGTATACATTTAACTACCTGTAGTTGGTCTAGGTCTATATCTATCAAAAAAATTCACTTAGTGCAAAGTCAATTTATATAAGTCTCGGAAAGGCTGCAACGCAGTTAGTCATAAAAGCATCTATCAGCATAAATTAAACTGTAAACCCCCCTACATACACACTCAAGAAAAACAAATTAAAAAAAAGACAAGTTTTATTGCAGGTGTTCATTTTTCTCTGATTTTAAACGCAGTTCTGTTAGATGGAAGATTTTGTTGTTGTTGATAGGGTCAATATCTTATAACATGGGGGATTTTTTTCTTCGTAAAACATGTCCTAAAATGTCAAAGAAGGCTTGTACAGCAATGTAGAATTCTAGGGCCTGGGCGGCCCATCGACCCCGGCCTAGATTTGCTGTGACAGTATTTCAAGGCTTTTTCTAAGATTTCTGTTTACACCTACCTGTGAGTGAAAACGCCCGCTATTTAAAATTTATTTAACACACACACACGCACACGCGCCCTCACACACACTGAGTCGGTTCTGTGAATAGCGTACATTTGACCTTGATCGGGAGTTATGGGTGTTAGTGTAGGAGCTCCATGAGGAGAGAATTAAGAACAAAGAAATTCAACTGTCTATCGAAACAATCAGTGTATTTAACCAAAGGGCCTCACTCAGCATTACGTGAATTGTGCACCTTGTCTGTTAAATCGGTTGATTTTAAAGAAACTTTTAATCTTATCAAATAGAAATGTTATACAACCAGTTAACTAAACAAATTGGATTGATCTACAGCTGAATGACATCAAAGCATAGTCCCGTTGTATTTATATATCTGTAATTTGTCTTGCTACTACCGCACAATTTACGCCGTTTTACTGGATATCACTACATTTAGACATTCAAAACGGTACTAGGTTTATGACCAAGCAGGCTTTACGAAAGGCATGGCGGTAAGCCCGTTTCCGGTTTAAATCAAAAGTCCAGGTACTTGTTGTCATGGTGCCATATGGCGCAAGACCACTATTAATTTGCCATACGCCGTAATGTTAACGTTTGGCTCCACAGCTCCCTCCCAAACTTTCGTTGGGCGAAAACACCTGGCACATACCTTAATTGATCCTTTTGGAGTTTCCTATCAATGACCGATCAAATTTTAAGCTAGCTTTGATACCGAGTGATAGGCCTTGTCAAGGTGTCTCAGAATGTAAACAGCCGAATCATCCCTCCATCAAATTATGCTAAATACGCCACATGTGACCAATGTAGGCTATAATATTACACTGACCAGAAACCTCTACTCAATTGTACTTCACATCAATACCAAATACTCCACCAAAGCCAAATTTCCAGCAGCACAACAAATAAAACAAGACAACACACCATTTTCATTAAGAAATATATTCGGGTGACAAAACGGAAGTTGATAATAGCGGTCTTATGCCATATTCCTAGCCTGGTCCTGTCTCCCACAATGCATCATGCTAAATGAGATTCAACTGTAGGGAAATTACACGATTAGAAGCGCTCAAACTCAGCAGCTAACCCCTAACGTGACAGGGGAAGACCCTCGACTTTGCAATGTGTTGCAGAGTTCAACCGGTCACTTTGTTCCATTTATGTTTTTTGTCCACCACTACTATAGTAGGGGGACTTAGAAATGCTACTCGGTGTCCGCCCTTCCGTCCGTCCGTCCGTCACAAATGCTTGTGAACACGCTAGCTTGAAAACAAATTCACCGATTTACTTCAAAATTGGTATGTAGCTTCCTCCTGTAACGACGACGGATGGTATTGCAAATCACCAAATTCTGTTAAGCGACATTGCCTTTATTACATAATTCTAGCATATTCATGCCTGTATGTGTTGTGAACACGATAAGTAGAGAATAAATTCACAGCCATCACTTAAATTCAGAAATAAACTTCAAGCTTTGTCTGTTAAAACCATAGATGTGGTTGTTTTTATGAGATTATGAGCATATATTTAAAAAAAAAAACATTTACTGGTGGGCCTGCTAGCTACTCAGCTTGTTATTTGTTAATTCAAACCAATATACACGATGATAACACGAACAACTGTGTTTTCCTTGCTTCAGTCATCCCGGAATCTTGTGACTCACATCTTGCCGTCATCCAGCGTTATTCAGGAGTCCGGCATTGTTGTCAAGTGACGCAAAATATTGTACATGGTCTACATTTCTATTTTATTTTCTGTCCACTTTCTTTATCAATGTGTATGTTAATTTAATCATCAATGTATTTATATGAATTTCAGTCAGCAATAAAATGATTATTAATATTATTATATTCTAAAGTTTGACAGAAATAATATCTAAATAACATATTTGTTGCTCTTAGAATGCAATTTCCACAAACTGAGTTCAACATATAATAAATCGTAGGGAGAAGGAGGGCAACCCTTGTCAGTGGCGCGTGCAGTTTTTTCTGCGAAAGTGTTTGGGGGGGGGGGGGAGGGGAGAGGAGCGACTATTACAGCTCAAAATGTGAGGGTGCAGAGGCCGCGTAGGCCCCGGAAGCTCTTGGACTGATGATGCCAGTAGCGAAAATCTCAGTTAATCTTTATTTTAATTTATGTAATATTATAAGACAGATTTGTATCCAGTTTGAAATGACAAAAATGTAGCCAAGAGTCATCAGTTTTTAGTCTAACAGTGTTAGTATTACATCTGATAGACAAGGATGTGCAGGATTATACATTACATGTCATAAAAAATGATGGCCGGTAGGGGCCAAGGCTCCAATAGCTCTTTTCTTGAATTGACGAACCACAAAGATGCGAGGGCGAGGGTGCGTAGATGCGAGGACGCGAAGATGTGAGGGCGAGGAAGTGAAGATGCAAGGGCGAGGGCGAGAACGCAAAGATGCGAGGGCGAGGACGCGAAGGTGCGAGAGCGAGGATGCGAGGACGAGAAGATGCGAGGAGGCGACGGTGCGAGGACTCAAAATTTGGTTGATCCTTCTGGTAAGCGATGGCCGATAAGGACCATCGGGTTTCATATTATACTAGGCTAACACACTAACAGAATGCGCGCTGCACTGTTTTATAGTCTCGTTTTCCCTTACATTTTCAACCAAAGTATTAAAGTTGTGCATTTATTAGCTCAGTGGAGTTTGACCTGGGTTCGATATTGGGTGCCAAACAGAATTCGACCGCTTGACAAGTCTGTGAACTTAGAATTCAGTTCGCAGATCACAGTTCACAATTCGAAGTAATCAGTCAATATTTGTGTTATTTAAATAAAAAAAATGACGTATATCTTAAAAAATATCAATTGCACAGAACTTCAATTTGGAACTCAGATGCAACGGCCACATCTGAATAATACTGTAAAGAAAGTGTGTACTTCCAGTGGAAAAAAGGTCGGAAACGGACAATTGTTAACTGAATCGCGAACTGCTGTGTGAATTGTTAAATGGCCGCTTAAAAGAAAGCTACACTAGACACAATCTCTATATTCCATACACGAATACTGTATGACATTCTGGACATCCGTCATTTATATTAATGTCAAAAAAACCCTATAAACGATTAAATGGCATTTATAGAAAACCGTTTAATTATTCCTGCCTTTATTCTACATAGGCCCTATGTAATACTTTTTTAACATATGTTGAATTTAATTTTCACATATCGTATTTTTTTCAGAGCTTTAAAATTGATGACTATTTCACATACGTTAAATGTTTCTTATTGTAAAAAATTCAATAAAAACAACCCCTCGTATATGTGGATTCTTTTTCACATAGTTTAAATAAATAGTTTATTTCATATATGTGAAAAACAAGACCAACATATGTTCAAAATAATTATACATATGTACAATAAAGTCTGATTAAATATAAGTGAAAATCTTTCTCCAAATCACTATATTTTAATACCATTAGAAATAGGATCCTTTTTTTTGGCATTTCGTCATGATAGCGTTCGAAGTCATGAGAGGCAGCTTTGAATATAATCAAAGATCAACTCACATCAAAGTACTTCCAATTGTTCACAGCAAAATAAGTCTAACGTATTGATTATCAATCGATGATATTCGTTAAAGAAGTTTCTCTTAGGTTATTGTCCGTTTCGCAAGTCGATCTTGCAGTCATAACATTATACACAAACATTGGTAGCATACATATCAGAGTGTGGGTGGAAATAGTTTCCTGATTTTTTAATATATGGCACTGTTTTGCAACTATGACAATTAAAAGTTTGATCAACATGTAAAACATCTTTTCGCATAAGTGAACTAAATAATTTGTTTGACATATGTGGTAAGGATTTAAATATGTGTGAAAGACTTCCATGCGCGTATGTTGAAATTGATTCTATAGAATAGTTTATAGAACTAACTTTAATTCACATATGTGAAAATCTGTTTTACGTATTTAAAAAAGAATTTTACTGATGTCAAAAAGAAATCTACATATGTAACATAAAGACACTGTAGTTGAGCATATGTACAATAAAGGCAGAAGTGATAAAGGGCCTTGTCATACACATTGGACACAAAGCCGATTGATGGTCAAAAGATAAAACTAGTATGCAAATACTATATCTTAAAGAACTTAAATTACCAATGTTTCCTCAAACAACTACTGCAATAATTGTATCAGTCGTTTGGGCGTATGTTTAATTTTGAAGCGATTTCAAAGCATTTGTCAATTCAAATGAATACAATTTAACGTATATGCCAAAGAAAGCTATTGTTATTCTTAATATGACTATAAGAAGATATAGTTATCTCGATAAAGTTATCGCTTCTTCGCTCACATGGAAGCTGGTGCCGAACCAGGCATTTTGAAGCGTATAGTAAGACACAGACCGACTTCATTTCACAAGAGGAATACGATAAAAGTCTGTCTCACTTATGTTGCCCCTGATAAAAACTGTCCCAAACGTTGGAACGATTACTTTCCTAATAAAACGAAGAACTCAACATGTGTGAAAAAAACAACCTTAAAAAACATCTTCGCTCTGGATGAACACCAAATGTCTTAATATGACAAATCATGATGTATCATTATCAAACATGCAGTATCTGTATTGTAGTAACAGAGGAATACGATCAAAATCTATCTCACTTATGTTGCTCCTGATAAAAACTGACCCAACCATTGGGACGATTACTTTCCGAATAGAAAGAAGTACGTAATATTTGTGAAAAACAAAACATCTTCGGTCTCGTTAAACACCAAATGTCTTAATATGACATATCATGATGTTTCATTATCAAACATGCAGGATCTGTAGTGTATAGTAACTACAAACCTATTTTTGTCTAATAAAGAGAAATGTTTTTATATCGTGACGAATAATATATTGTTTTCATATTAAGCACACACAATAGAAACTGATGTGCCTCATGTCAATCTGTAGTGCTATGATTGGTCAAAATCATTTTACGTTGTATAAAACCAAAACATCACGTTCAGTTAAGCCTGTCCAAGTCGTATAAGAATAGAAAAATTGCAACCTGGAACGTACTGCATAAGGCAAACCCCGAAACAGTAAGGCGAAAGTGTTCTGCCTGTTACAATTTAATTCAATTTCGCTAATATTAACCACTGATAAAAATTGTTGTAAATTAACACCCTGATTTGTCCGCTCGAGGCATTTGATTTCAACTCCCGCTTCTCGTTCCCCCCTAATTAACATACAATGTGTCGATGTGACAAATCACGATGTTATATTCTCAAAACTGGCAATTTTTGTTTCTTATAAATAAAATTATTTTCTCGATTTGGTCGATTCTGGTATGGACCAAGATACAATTTACACCCTAGCTTCAAAATCAATTGGGAATAATACCCTGGTACGTACAAATTTCGCTAGCAGACAAACAAATGTCCACATTCTATGTTTCTTGTTAGTGCATTGTAACATAATAAAAAGTGGGATGTCCATTACTTTCAATAATAACTCTACCATAGTACGGAAGCTAAGAAGAAAGAGATACTGGTTTTAACAAAATGTTTCGCTAAAGTATGCCACAGTTAGATGCATTAAACGGATTTTTATCCGTTGTGATGTGTCTTATCCTAATGGAATTTTCAGTTATATTAACAGAATAATCCGTTAACTGTGACTAATGTGAAACAATATACCATCACCCCTTAAGTAAGCTTGCCCGTTATTTTACCTCCCCCCCCTTCCCTCCTCATAGTTCTTGTCCGGTCGCCGCCACTGGTCACTGATACTTCGTATCTGTTACATTTACAGTATGCAGTTCACATTGTCAAATTTATTCCATATTTTTTTTTTTTAAATGCATGATGATCGTCAGCTCCCGTATATTTTTAATAATACCGTTATTGGTTTATCGTTGTGTTTATTTGTCTAGAGCATATGACCCAGCGCGGAGGCCCACATGAAAGCCGTGTGGTTCTTGTGTGATATCAACGCGGCTGATGATGAACATTAGCCACCAGTTGCCACAGGTAAATGCTGATTACTTTGCAGCTGACATACCTTAATTTAGAACGTCATTAAAGTAAGACCACGGTTCACAGTTCGCGGTTCGCTATTCAAAGGGACCAGTCAATATTTGTACCGCTGTTCAGGTAAACACTAATATCTTCGTTAATAATGCGTTTTATGTCGTCAAATTTCACTCATATGATAAGTGGATCATGTTCTTATAGATTAATACACTTATTTGCTTCAAGCATTACAATGCAAATTCAATACATTTCACCGCGTTCTGGCAGTTTTAAACACATTTTAACGCTATTCGGAAGGATCAGACCGCGAGTAGCTATTCGTAGCATTACCATACGCATATTTTGTTGTTCAATCAAGAAATAGCTGCCTCCAACGACCTTTAGCAGAATTCTATAACAGTATTTGTTTGAAATGAAATATGTGTTTCAAACAGGCAGACCCCTATTCTAACAAGTCAGACCACGGTTCACCATTCATAGCCAACAATGCTGTGAAGTTAACGATTTGTATTGTAAGTAGGACTGTTTGAGGCAAACGAGTGTATTAATCTATTAGAACATGATCCACTTATCATGTGTCTGAAATTTGACAAAAAATGTGTTGAATACAGCCAGATCGCTATTCGAGAAAGCCATACCTCGGTTCGATATTCATCGCCAACCATGTTGTGAAATGAATGATGTTGTTATGGAAATAGGTTTGTTTGACGCTCATCGGCACATGTATTAACCTATGACAACATCATCCATTTATCATGGGTACGAAATTTGACGAAAAATGTTGAATGATTTACATTTTCAAATATAAACTTGCACCCTGAAAACCAACAGAAAAAGTTCGAAACTAGTATATGATGGGAGTTGATGCTGTTTTATTCGACACATTTGTGTAGTACCCCAATTCCACATCAGGCTAGAGTATACTGGCAGCTAATTATGGACAACATTTTTGAATATAGTATTTTTTTCTTGATTAATTTACTACAACCGAATGGCTGAATTTTGTCAAGAATGACACTAAATCGATTAAGAAACACGCCACTAAGCAATGACTGGTATGGTATAACAATTATTAATCTACCCGCTTTGGAACTCTTTACACACCCACAGTAATTCAGATTTAGCTATATATTACATTAAGTATATAGCCCATCGCCCCCTATGTCTCTAATTCAGCACAGATTACTTCCGGAAGCATTTCTGTGGTCATCTCTTGAAGTGCACATTTATGTTACCAGATAGAACAAAACAAATATGTGTTATATTTAATAACAAAATATATATTTACTGCTGCATGGTTCCATGAAAAAGTATTGTCTCTTGCACTGTTTTTTTAGGCGCTTAATTCATGTTTTTCCAATCAAAATTGTTCAGGCTGTTGATGGGCCGCAGAACTGTCGGATGGACCCCTCTAACCGCTGTAGATTTTCTTTATTTCCCTGAGACTATTTCCTACTTGTCAAGATTCCGTCCAACCATGCATCAGAAATAAAATTGATCACGATTATTTTGTGTCACATTTTAAACCAATTATTGCTTTGGTATCTTAGTTTATGCAGGAATTTAGAGCAGTATCTTGCATAATTTGAAAACTGAAATAAGTTTAGCCCTAGCATTCCAAATCAAGTCCAATTTCCTACTAGCATTCCACCTTATTTATTTGTGGACATTTGTTCACTTGACTCATTTGGCATTTGGCAATTTCTGTCTTAATTTGATTTTACAAATAGTCTGTTGATTTTATTTTGAGGCGAATTAAGGGCGCGAAATAACCCTAGTGTAACCCTGTTGAGTGATACCAAACTGAAGACATTTTACACCCCCCCCTCTTTATTGTAATCCGCACGAAGAGGAGGTTTCAAATTTTTCAAAAGCATTGTGACTGGCTTAAGGAGCTTGCCTGACAGCAGTCTTACACGTTGTCTCCCTACACTAGTTCCTGAAACATTATAGAGATTGGATTGGTTGGTGCTTAGTGCATGCAGTTCTCAAGGGCGTTTCACTTATATGACCGCGGTGTATTTCAACAGTATATCGAGGATAACACAACTAAATAATGTGAAGTCATTTCCAAGTATTAGCTCGGTTGGAAAGATTATGTTCCTCCAGGGACTAATATAAGATACAGCCTTTCAGTCACCTTTCGACAATAAACCACCATTGGAATCATTGTTAATATGTCGAAAGAAAAATTTGAAAATATCCTTAATTGTATGGATGCTTTATCGGCTATTATGATGGTGTATTTGTTTCGCCGTGTGATACAAATGACTTTGTTAACCAAATGGAAACAAAGAAGTCACCAGGTATTGAGGGTCTCTTGTGGGAGCACTTCCTAATTGCATCTCCTAAATTTTTTGTACCTTTGTGCTTATAGAATAATGCGACGCGTGTGCATAGCCACGTTCCATCTGAGATGACTCAGTTTGTCATAACGCCCATTATGAAAAATCTAAAACTGTGGACATAAGCAATTCTGACAAGTATATATTCCATCGCTACAGCCGCGTCTAAAATAGTAGAGGCTGTTGTCTTAAAGAGCTGAGAACTTTATTTGAGCAATTGTTAGACACTGCTAAAAAAAGTCACCAGGAATTGAGGGTCTCTTGTGGGAGCACTTCCTAATTGCATCTCCTATATTTGTGTACCTTTGTGCTTATAGAATAATGCGATGCGTGTGCATAGCCACGTTCCATCTGAGATGACTCAGTTTGTCATAACGCTCATTATGAAAAATATAAAACTGTGGACATAAGCAATTCTGACAAGTATATATTCAATCGCTACAGCCGCGTCTAAAATAGGAGAGGCTGTTGTCTTAAAGAACTGGGAACTTTATTTGAGCAGTTTGGATCTACAGTTTGGCTTTACACGTAATTTACGTAAACATTCTACCGAACAATGGATGTACTGGTTGACAGAGGTTGATCAAATTGTTTAGATGTACTGCTCTATGAACCCCAGTAAATCTTTCGACAGGGTCAATTGTTAGACACTGCTAAAAAAAGTTGATAGATAGTGCCAATTTGAACGCTGTTTCTTTGCTGTATGTCTGGATCAACGTCCAAACGTTTACTATACAACGGGATCTTCGATGTCCACATTCTTTTTAATTTAGTGTCAAAGGGAGGAAGGGAGGAATCTTTTCACCATCCTTGTTTCATTATATTCACATGAACTGGATGCTTCATTGAGTGAAGCCGGAGCTGGTTGTAATGTGGCAGGGGTATTTATAACTGAATCACTTGTTATATACAGACGATCTATGTCTGATATCCATTCCAGCAAATCTCTTCAGCACAGAGTTCTCTGTACCGCACCTCATAATTTATGACTGTGAGAAAAATGTGTGTATGGTAGTAACCCCCAAATGTTTTCACAACTTTGTACTACCCACCTTTTCTCTATGTCACGACGTATTTGTTGAAAGACATGTGTATATAGATCATGTTCTTAATAATTTTTTATAACTTTAATAATTGTTGTCCACTTGTAAAAAAAATGCCCTTTAGAGCGTACTGTACGGGTATACACTGTTTTCTTAGTGGGGTGATTTTAACAACCATAGTTCATAGTTTTGTACAACAACACATTTCCGTGGCTAATGAATCTGAAGTACAGTTGTAGTGCCAGTGGTATGTTTGTAATACACGATTTCGTGTCTTTCTATGTAATGGTAAAAAAACTGTGTTTTCCTTGCTTCAGTGATCTCGGAATCTTGTGATTCACACCTTGCCGTCATCCAGCGTAACTAATTCAGGAGCATTGTTGTAAAGTGGCGCAAAATATTGTACATGGTCTAAACTTTTAATTTATTTTCTATCGTCTTTATTTATTTAAATCAATACGTATGTTAATT
Organism: Mopalia swanii; assembly: GCA_030265315.1. Taxonomy (NCBI): domain Eukaryota; kingdom Metazoa; phylum Mollusca; class Polyplacophora; order Chitonida; family Mopaliidae; genus Mopalia; species Mopalia swanii. Next base: position 301 of record JARDVA010142257.1, on the reverse strand, counting down.
TAATTATCAATGTATTTATATGGGCTTCAGTCTGCAATAAAATGATTATTATTATTATGTTCTAAAGTTTGAAAGAAATTGAGACTGCTGATGCCAGTAGCGAAAATCTCAACTAATCTTGACACTGAAATTTGGTCAGTTATTTTAATTGATGTAATATCATAAGACAGATCTTTATCCAGTTCAAAATGACAATAACGTAGACAAGAGTCAGTAGTGAATATTTTTTGTGTCTTTTAGAAAGTGAAGATTAACAGCATTTTCGTTATTTTGGGATAACACTTTCTTAGTTTGAACAGAT
>JARDVA010142146.1:0-10935 GCA_030265315.1 Mopalia swanii | reverse complement strand
GCCATTGTCTGAAAGGTCTTGGGTCGTCACCATGGTCACCCCACGAGTGCCCCACGAGGGTGTATGTTGGGTTTACTAAAACTCTTGTTTGTTTTATCGTGTTTAAAAACACGATAAAACAAAAAATAACTTTTAAAAAGAACATTGAGTTATGTTTGCTTTTAACGTACTCATCGCGTCGTCTACTCGGTGTTATATAAATATGGAGCCGATTCAAGAAAGGCTGTTAAACATCCAGTTTTCTCTTTCAATACCTTTTTCTGGGTTATCACAACTTAACGACATCTCCTCTCCGTTTATTTTGTTAGGTAATTGTACGAGATCATTTTTAAAAAACAGGTTCAGTTTGTACAGTTGCTACGTTAATTTGGATCACTACACGAATCAGTACATATTTGTACTAGAATTTGTAAAAAGGAAGCCATGTTTACGTTTGTTCTATGGACGCCAGTAATGCATTTGACCGTGTAAACCATGGTACCCTGTTCCAGAAACTGTTGGACCCATGCATATTGTAAATATACCATATGTCTGGCTCAACGTTCAATAAATTCCCATCGAATGGGGTTTGATGTTAAAAAAATATTAATTTTTTTAGTATCTTTTTAAATAGAATTTCCTTGATCTACAGTTAAATGATATCATAGCATTTTCCCATTGACAGTGGAATACTGACGATGTTACAGTACTCAATATTCACACCGCATTCATCCAGCATGCAGACGTCTTCCCGAGGCAAGGCGGAAAAGAAGATCGGTGCATTAAACCTCTCTTCCTTTACCTTGCCTCCATAGGCGATAAAACATGACTTAGCTAGAGTTGACAACAGCTACTTTCGGATGACCTCTCTTTATTCTACCCATTCAGATTGGGGCTTTTTTAGTATAAGACAGAGGCGGTCTAAACACGGGATGACAAGTAGGCTATATATGTAATATACAGGAACGATATTACTCTCATTAACGAGTCCTGACGTCATCACAGACACGTCAATTGGTAGTGGCGCCAAGCTTGTTTGTTGTAGACTTTGATGTGTAAACGCCTTTTTGATTGGCCTACGTGTTTCTACTATAGTCAAATGAAATTTTGCCACGTTTTTCCTTCGAATTACAGCAAGGGATAGTTGTGGAAGTCTCGTCTTACACATACTGACCCTTGCATAGGAAGATGCATGCAGACGGCGCCAAGCATACAAATAGAATTACTAGATGAATATAGTCACTGGTGCCATACATTTTTTAAGGAACATGTCGTATCCGAATATTGTTACCGCCCATGTATATAGCTTTCTTGGTTTTCGACATCAAACAGAAAGGTTTTTGCAAATATATATAGCATACGAATATTGTCCCACTTCCAAAACATCAACACGTTCTTCATTTAGACATAGCTTTGTTGGTTTCCGATACTTATAACAAGGTTGTTTGCATTGGGGGTTTTTTAAGAAACATCTTGCATACGAATATTGTCCCGCTTCGGAAACATCGCCGGGGGCCTAATTTGTATACAGCTTTGCCGGTTTCACACATCAAATTCGACAAAAAGCAAGACTTTTGCTTGTGTCAACTCCTTTTAAGGTACATGTTGCATCTGAATATTGTCCCACTTCGGAAACCTCTATACATGCTTAATTTTGATACGTCTTTGTGGGTTTCCGACATCAAACCGTGATGAATTTGCTGAGGGTAATGTATATGTACTGACCGTGATGTCTTGAATAAAATCAAAACAAACCTATATCCCGCCCAATCAAATATATAAATAGACATATAACTGGCTTGTAACATAACACGCTCTGATATACATGTACGTGGATCCCTAAAAAAAATATACGATTCCATTCACCTGCAACATATATGGTTTGGAATTTGTCAACACAATCACTATAGAAATACAAGAGAGCATACAAGCAGTGTCGGCCCGCGGTCGTGCTCTAGAGGTTTAATAGCGTGTATGCTAACATAGCCTACTTTGATGTACGGTTCACGGGTTCGAGTCGGTCTGTCGACCATCAGGTATATAAGGTGAGTCACACGTTGTGGCTCGGGCTATCGCGGGGTTGGTTTTTACTAGGTTTCCTCTTGGTTTTCCTCCGTAGTTAGGCAAGGAATAATATAAGTGGACTATTCGTCGTCGTATAAGTGAAATACCTTTAAGTATCATGTTAAACCCCGATCAAACAACCAAGCAGTGTCTTATAACAACTGTGACTGGACAAAAGTTTGTCGTTATGGCGTGGTTATCCAGGGGCTGAGGTTACCAACACGCCGGCTTACTCTAGTTAGTCTGAACTCACACTCTAGATATCATGCTCCCCTGAGTTGTACACCTATGACTAGGTGGTCATAAAACATTTTGAGCACGTGTTCAGGGCAGTATAGAAGGGTTGTACATTCCAGCCTCCAGTGAACGCCGTTGTAAACCTCCTTGTCAACAAAGGTAAAAATACACTACGCTTATTTTGTCAGCTGCTTCAAGGAGATTGTGTTTGTCACCGATTAAATATTTCAGCCATTATAAAGGTTTAGTTTTTGAAAATCGAATCGTTCGAGCGCCGTTGTCTCAAAAATCATCAACTATACATCACCGAAACTTGAAAATTACAAGGCTTCCGTACATGTTTAATTTTGTTCGCATGACAAACCACACATAATTTTAGTAGGTTTTATTTTATTTTTCTGCCAATGAACGCGGAGGATTACTGGCTTAAAACTCTACTTAGCCGAAGTAAAAAATACACAGACATGGACACGGACCTAGTGATGGATATAACAGTATAATCGTGATGTCGTGATGAATTCGTTATAAGTCTGACTAATTAATTAGTAAGTGTGTTCACTATTGTATAGACACAGTTATTGACCTATTAAAACTAATATATAAAGACATAGAGAAACGCATTAGCAAAGTCTATATAATGCAGGTTTCGTGATATTTTTGTGAGTCTGCCAGAAAACAACGATAGTAGCCATGGTGACAGGTGCGATATTTGCCTATGCATTAAACGGGATAATAAACTAACGAACTATCCGCTTTATGAAAAATAAAACGCGTTTTGTGTCAATAGGCCTATAAAGATGGGGAATATGTGTATTAGCATCATAACATACATTCACGCAATGTTGCTGTGTGTTATTATTCTCTTTGATCGAATACGGTCAATTATTCCGTAGACATTACGCCAAATCAAGCATGTTAAAGCTCCGGACATTCATACTTGTACAGTCAATTGTTTTGCAGCGAGTGTGGCGTCTAAGAGTGGCTTGGTATCCCGGTTCTACTTCTATTATTTGAACCCTGAATATTATATCACTTTATAATAAAATACTGTACAATGATATGATGAAAACTGTTGTTCTTTATTACTAATTCACACGTTGATCCTTTAGGCAGGGGGTCGGGTGATTAGTGGAGACGAGATATATATATTTGTCTGATTATAACAACTTTGAAATGTATACCACGTCATCATACTATACAGCAAAAAGCAATACTTAGACCATAATTTATTTATAGAATGCGTCTTCTTTGCTTAATCAACGTGGTATATCATATCGTCCCACTTCGTGTATTCTTATAAAAATAAAATGCATGGTTTATATTATTGGTTTCCAACGAAACGACCTACTTTCCTTGATTTCGTCAAGGGTCATTTTAAAGGCACCCTACTTTTACTTCTTTGCTATGCAAACTTGATCACGACCTACTGGTTTTCCTGTTTGGGACTGTAAATTGTCATTCTTTAGTAGCCGAGTCAAGCTTGACGAAAAAAAGTTCAATATAGGGCTCTGAAGACCTGTAACATATGATTTTATAGACAGTCTCGATCATGCTTTCGGTCACTCGGAAGAGTCCTCAAATGTACTTCTCTCATACGCATTTATTCTAGGGGGAACATCACGTGACGTTAAATATTACACGTTGGCTGACTGCCTGTACATGACAAGTAACGCGAGAAAATGCGTGAAAAGCCAATCCTGCACTTAACTTGTCATACGATCGTCGCCATGATGACATGCATTTTCCCCCAAATCAGCTAATAAACAAGCTCCTCGTTAGAGAATTCACCCGTTCATCTAGTTTAGGTTCAGAACACAATGAACTGCTTAACTTGTGTATTCTGAAGTCATGTCAAATTCGTTGGGTTTCTTTATGTGTAGGGAGTGTGTGCACATGGCGGTGATTAGACTTCCGGCGAATAACATGCACGACTATTAAGCTGCCTAGTAATACAGCTATCACGACCAAGAGATGATACCATAATCACGGAATCTCACAAGGTTACGACAGGCGAGCTAACGGCCACAGATCAAGTAATTTTGGGAACTGTAAATTACCCCTGTATATTAACTTTGAATGATCAGAGAGCCTATGATTAGAGCCGGGGCGGCGCTCTGGGGCCTTTGTGAATATGTGTATGACAATTTCGTGTGGTGGATATAAAAATCTTGGTACAGAAGTAGCCCCAGGTTTCTACTGCTCTGGTTATGTAGTAGAGCAAGGGAGGGGACAAGTTTCCTTTTCTCCTAGCCGGCAAGTTTACACTATAAAAACTATTTGTACTACTGGGTTTCTTTCCGCAGGATAGGCACACAGCCCTGGGACCACTATTGGTCGGATTTAGTCTTTGTTACTTCTTTTGGAAGTAATGATATATAAACGCGCAGTAAAGTAAATAAGTTACCAACGTTAGTAAAGATTATAAAGGCATAAATAAATATTAAAAAATAAAGAAAAAATAAAGAAATCGATCAATAAATCAACCAATCAAAAATATGGACGGTAAAACTGCATTAAGTCAGTAAACTGTCCTGGCCTGCCAACATTTTCAATTAACATGGAGTTTGTCAAATATGTTAATGTCAATATTTGACATCGCGGTATCACCTCTAAGTAGAATAAAAATTAGGTGTGCTGGCAACAGATCTAAGTACAAAGTATAGTGCACACGAGGACTTTTAAGTGTTTGAACTACATTGGTGAATAACCAAGCTCTCTTGTCAGTTCATGTCGGACAAAAGACTAGATAGGGTTGAGGGCCTTCACGGCTTGAGGCTCATTTGGGACAACCACTATTTTGGCAAATATTAAACCCAGAGACATTTTCTCGTTGGTTTGTTATCTTTTTATATCTTTGAAAAAAAAGAGCGCTGTTAAACCGTCAATGTACAATAGTTGATCCTTCAGAAAGAAAAAGAGGCCCACTGAGTGGAGAGGGGGGTCGGGGGTGGGTGGGTGTGGGGTCAGCCGAGGCCCATGAGTTTGGATTTGACTATGAAATAATGAACGTGTTCTTTGAGCAAGACAAACCAAATAAAATCATACTTTCGTGAATATCGATGGCAATTTCGTGTAGTGGATATAAAATCCTTCATTTAAAAGTAGCCTCATGTTTCAGGAACCCTTGATGTATTAGAGGATGGGTCCAAGTTCCCTTTTCCCTTGGGGCTCTAGCATTGTTTTGGGAGCTCTGTTGACAACAACGAAACAAATGTGTATATTGGGGTGACATGACGTAAGTCAGGTACTTCTACTTCATATCTCAAAAGCTGGAAGGCTAATGGATTAAATTCAATTGAAGAGGATGTTGACAGTCAAAATGCCAACACCATGGCTGTGCCTAATGTAACAAAGAATGGAAACTCGGAATGGCGATCACTCACCTTTAAAGCTAAAGGTGAAATCCTGAATATTTAAACGCGTTTTAAGCTTAGAAAGGTGTTCGAGTTTTGTCCTCTATAATACTATGTATCCGTAAAGTGATTTGGTACACAATGTCGGAAAATCAAATTATACAGTTATTCCGTCAATTATCCGTCAAGACTTCGAACAACAATTTTACAAGCTTTCGTAATAACTATCTGTGTCTTCAGGTATATATTTGCAACTGCTATTGGGTATTCTTGAACTGAGACCTTATTTACAGGTGATACAATTACAATGACAGTGGGTTTGGTGGTGGTAGGAAGGTTGGAAAACCACAAATCAACCGCAACTAATATCTGTTATTGGCGTAAGTAAACCAGTTACAGAGGAACAATGTTCTCATTGAGCATTACTCTGGTTGTAAACCGACAGTACATTGTATACATTGAAAATGAAATCGTACAGATTAATCGCTTATATTAAAATCAGGAAATCTCTATAACCTTGCAAGTTTTTGTCTTACAGAAAAAAAACGAAATTAAATCCTAGAACAAGCTCGTTTATTTGGGTCTGGTCTGCATATGGGTGGTTTCCTTATGTCCTCGCAGGATCATGGGACGCCAAAGCGGAATCAATTCAAGACTTGATTGTTACTCGTAGAGTACGCTCTGAGCTGCGGCTATGTATAAAAATCATTTTTGATCCACTAACAAAGCTCAATGATTTTCTCTAGGATGTCCAGAACAGGGTTAACTGAACAAGATCAATTAAGGTATGTTTATTGTGGCATTCCATACGGTTTATGTCATAGCTAAGGCCACACCGGTTTAAAACTGCCACTAACACACCAAGGTCTGTATGAAGATTTGGACTTCAACCAACAAAAGATTTTAAATGGATGTTGAAAAGTAAAACTTAACTGGCAGTCCGCGGTAATTTGGCATTCTTTTATCAGAGGATTTCTATATAGCCGATAATTAGTGAGAGTTTTTTTGCGAAGCAATTCGTTTAACAAAACAATACAGATCAACAAGTTTGTAACGCATTTTTAATTTTGTCAAAGTCAACGATTCATTTCCATACAAGATCAGTTCTGGAGGTCTAAACTTTTCACGTGACCCAATAATGTGCTACGGACAATGGTTAATGCAATCGAATAAGATTGTCACTAACTCATTGTTTCTGTTTGGTTTATGTGGATAGAATCAGTAATTTCAAAATGATCTTTATTCGATTGCCCGGGATATATAAATGTTCAGCTGCATTTTTTTTAAATTAAACACCCTGTACTCTTAGAAATAATAAAGGTTCTTCAGAAAAGAGGATGGGTCTATGAAATAATTACGACAAAGTGAAGAAATACATGTTCTCGGAACAGGTGCTGTGATAGTTCCATACAGAACCATAAAAGGTTCCACCAAGCCATGGCTGAAGAACCTTAAAGGGTTCCGTAATAACCATATTTTTCTAAGAGTGTGGCACAATCGTCTAAAGATAACCCGACCAATCACCCTATGTTCTAGAAAAGTGTCAAAACACATGTTAATCTTGAGTTGTTATATGGAAAATCTACACAGATCTTGAGAGAAGGAACGGGAATTACACGGTAGACAAATCCAGTGATCAATATATAGCACATAAAGATTCTGTAATAATTGGTTGAATTATACAGAAGCCCAAAATAAACTTTTAAGAGATATACAAAAATTAATCGACAAAATGCAATGATATTTTTCAATGAAGAACGCCGCATTTACACATTTTCTGATCTTTATACCGTTCAAGGCTTGTTTCGAACTGTTCTTTCCACACCACTAATACAAGCTGTAAGAAGGAGACTGAAAGAACTGACTTTGATATAAGGTGTATTTATAAAGGACGAAATATATTGAGGAAATAGACGTTATATGTACGCTTAGTGACGTCTTGAATTTGGTCTAGTCTTCAATGGGTTTTTAGTTTTCTGTTATAGTTGTATACCGGTACGCCATAGACCATGTCGGCCACATGAACTATTTGATTGACGATCTTTGATATAAAATTTGTATCGCCTACTTCACAATACAATATGTATAAATCTGGATATCCCAGCATTCCCCTCTATATGTCTTGAATAGAAAATGTTCATAACTAACTGATTCATGTCTTCAAACCCTTTTATCAAGGCTAAATTTAACATTTCGATAAGATTTTTCAACAATATGGCATCATATAAAATTACACGCCCTAAGTCCCAAAGTGTTTTTATCTTTTAGAACACACACAGCAGCGATTGTAATTTTTCTTTAAGTATAAAAAAAAAATGACAATTTTGCTTTATTAACTAGCTCCGGGATTTATGTGCAACTCAACACCATTGAAGCAATTCTCGTTCCTGTTTACCTGAGTTCCGGGTACCTCGCCCAAGCTCTGCCCCAATGTTTTTGATACCGCATGTTCAGGGCCGTATTTTGCGTTGCTATTGTGTGCACATGTTGAACTAGAATAGGTTTTTGCTGTATTTTAAACTATCTGCTGATCCTTAAATTAGACAGAATCCAGGAAGTACCCGGAGGAGAACTGAATTACGAGATATATCGCTGATCGCATGACGTCAGTTACAGGCCTTATTGGATCTTATCAATATTATAAGTAAAAACGATGCAGGTTAGGGACGCTTCCTGGGTAGGTTCTGAGGCGCGTTTGACTAAAGTGACTTTTCTTCCCGGTTTTATACAATGGGTTAGGAAATTCCGAGTTGATATCAGTGTAACCCTATGGGACTAGAGTTAAATTAAAAAGATTGAAACTGAAATTGACAACGACAATGCAAGAAACTCGTGAGACGGGTGATACAGAACACTACAACAGATTGTCTTTGTCTTGTGGAACACGAAACCACTCTTAAAATTGTTTAGGTCACACTTGGCAAACCATATCCTTACGGAATAATATAATAGGATTATCTAGGGTGACTATAAAATCCTATGCTATAATTATAAAATCCTATAGCCAGTAAGATTTACTAAATCCTGTAGAATTCCATAAAAAAACCCATAGCAGGATTCCTTACAAAAATCCTATAATTTTTTGGGCACAATCCTATAGGGTTTTCTTTCATCTAGAATGTAAACAGATTGGAGTAGATTTTGTTTGAATACATCTTTCATAAGATAGATGTGCGCTACCGATTTTGATAAAAATTGTACACCTTTCCTCCGCCGTCGGCATAGGTCATAGATATCGTAATGCTAGAAATAACAGAAATTATTTTCTTTCAAATATATTATTATTCTCTTTTCCCAAAGGATTACTTCGTAAATAAAAACTCGTCAAACTTGATTAACTTTACGCAGAGTTTAAAGTGAGAGCAATATGTTATGAGTGACAATTATTGTGTTTGTGTATGTCGGGGGGGAGGTTCAGGGGCTGGGGGAGGGGGGTGGGGCTCAGGAAAGATAATTAAATCGTTCTTTCTGACATACGTCAAAAAGGGGGTCATCAGTTACCGATAGATTTTACCACACAGCATGAATTGTCAGAGGGATTTCTCAGTTTTCTTGACGCTTGCCGATTCCGACTAAGATATTAATTATATCAGGTTGACTTTTTGCTTTGTCCCTCAGGGAGTTTTATTTCCCCTCTTAAAACAACGATACTTGACTTTTTTATCGCAAATGGTCTGGCGTAAGGCCTACAATCTTTAAGGATAAAATCCACTTACCTTGAACTGTATTTATGATAAGTAATAATCCAACTGAAGGTAAAAACCACTTTGTACAAACTCCCGAAAACATCTGAAGGAAAAGAATCACATGTAAGTATTGATCAACATGACCCTGACATAAAACTTAAGCCTACTTTCAGCCGGGATAGTGTATATTTGTTAGATGTTGCACTCTCCAACGACTTCAGTTGAGTTTAACCTGAAATCGGCACAACCAAAATGGAATATTTAAAGCCCATATATTACGGTTTCATTGGAATTGTAGTGAACTCGCTACATCCGTGTGGTGTCTGTGGTTGTTTTCGTTTCTCATAAAATGGCACAAATCCTCTTAGAAATATTCCTGATACTTTATGAGTTGGAAAAATGGTGCGATTATAGTGTGGTTAGACTATAGATATGACCAGCTCCTCACAGCCGAATAGTATGTTCGACTTTTCAAGCGACAGCATTTGGGCCTCCATATAACCATACCTGTTATTCAATAACTATTTACAAAAATTTGTTTCAACATTCTCATTGTTGGTGCATTGGGTCAAATATAATCTGTGTGACGGTCTTCTTGAATATCTATTGAATAATGACAAGGTTGATCAAGATAGGTGGTGCTCCAGTCCACCATACAGTAGGCCTAATTGACTTTGTCGAACTGATCATAAACACTATCAACACACCCATGACGCATACTGTCGAGAATTCTGTCCTCAAACTTCGCTTTGCTGTTGTCTCCTATATTTACGATTTTAGCCAAACATACCGTCCTCAATTCCGAATATTTTTCACAAAATTAAATGATCGGACACTTTATGTTTAATTTTTATAACCGAAGTCGACATTTTCAAATATTCACTTTCACTGTATATTCAAGTTCTACATAATTGTAAAATGCTACTCATTGGCAGGCTTCGTTGGCACCGGTACATTATTCATATTTCCTTCACTCACAACTTTTCCGGGTTATCGGTAAACGGCGTCACCCTGAGGAGGCAAGATCTCGATCCCTTGTACCTTTGTAGAGATTGTGTAAAACTCGTACATATTCCAAAAAATATATCTGATGACACGACGCCATCTTGTTAGACTTTTTAAGTCTCAACTGGAAGAAATATTGTGTTACGCTTGTGATCGCCAAGACAAGAACATAAGTAGTTCTAAATCCAACTTCAGATCAATATAATTGTGTTAAAGCGTTAATCTGTATATTGGTGTGATTCTTTGCCAAACACAGTAAAATACGCCCAAGGGATAGAGGCGACAGTGCCAGATCCACAAAACAAGTTTGTACGTAAGTCAAAATGTTTAAAAGCCTTCTAATTGATCAATTTTGAATTTTGACATTTGCTATTTGTGCATTATTTTAAAAGTGTATGCAATCAATAATTACAAGTATAACTATATACTTATATTAAGACAGATGGCGAAAATCTCAAATTAAGTATTTTGGAAGTCAGTAAATGATTTGTTGAATCATAAAAAAAGACCTCTTGTTTATCAGTTTTGACTTTTGGACACTTACTATTTGAGCGTTATTTTAGTAGTGTTAATTATCAATAATTACACGTAAAGATACTTCATACCTATTT